>SJYT01025077.1:3690-13910 GCA_006410635.1 Cephalophus harveyi | reverse complement strand
ATTGCTTATGCCTGTGCTTTTGTGCTTTTTATTTTCATAACTATATTTGCCTATTTCAAAATATTACCTTATTTATATTATTTCTACAAATAAGACAAGTATTTACCAACTGCTACTACATGCCATATACTGAAGATGTGTGATGATTATACTATATCTATCTATCTAGATTAATAAGATCTAAAAAGACAGTTAATGTAATTTGCATCTTATATGTCTACTCTAAACCCTTATGATATAACTGAAAATTATTTGGGAGATCATTGATAAACATTTGCATTTATTTAATGGTTATTATTCTTGGTAGAAAAATACATTGTCTCATTGAGGAAAGATTGAGAACCTAAAGAGTTTTGTCATCATTATTTTGGAAAATAATGGTATAAAATCATACAGGCAGAAAGGAGGAAATAAATAACAAAGTAATGAAAATTTTGTAATGTGATCTTTACACTTCTGGAAGAAAATGTGAAAATGAGGATAGAATGTCAGAAGCACAGTGGAAAACTCCCAGCTGGGATTAGCAATAAGAAGTGTATTTAAAATCTCTTCTAGGTGAGCAGTTCTAGATTCTCACTTTAATACTGATTTTATCATCTCTGTGTTTTTAATCACAAATGCTACATTTTCCCCCATAGTTTACTGAAAAAACTTATACTATTATTTCTTAAAAGCACAAACAGTACAGTAAAATGTAAACACTGTCAGTAGAAAATGAGTAGGTGGTAAAGAGTACCATATTTCACCAAACATAAATGTTTGTTAGCTGCCAGTTGAAAGTTCATATTTGTTTATGAGATTTGGAATTGGAACACTGATAAAAAATACAATACTTTATGCAGTACACAAATTGAAAGTGATATGTTGTGACTTTTTCATGCTGTGGGTAAGTAACTAAAGACGATGACAAATAAGCATTTACAAGTAAATGTAAACATATACAATCATTTCAATAACATTCAGATCTTTCATTGTCCAAAATTATTTGTTAAATTTAATTTTCTCTATTTTTTTGTCAGTTTTCTTTACAGTCTATGCCCTAAGTACATAAATTTGTGAAAGAGAGAGTTAAATTAGATTTCAGGAAAAAAAATTACATAAAGACTGGAAAAATAACAGGTATAAGGGATTTGAGACACCTAACATAATAGATAAGGAAAAAAAAGGATAGAAGAATTGCATCACTAAAGGCCAACGACGGGAAAGATCAAAACTCCAAAAATTAAGAGTAGGAAGACTCAAATCTGTCCAACATATGTAACTTGTAGGTTACAATTATCACAAAAGCTTAACATCAAGTACAAATAAATTGTGACACTGTAATTTTTCTAAAGCTGTTTCCCCTTTTTTCTTGTTATGCATATCTTGATATCTGGAAGAAGAGTACCTGGAAATAGTCTACTCTTAAAAGTGATGTCATAAAAAATAAGACTCCAAAACAGCTCTTTCTTTAAAGGGCAGTAACATTTTACTCTAACACCACAGAACAAAATAACATATTAGTCTGATACAAGAACAAAAACATTTAGCTAAAGGAAGAAAGATAATAAGCAAAGACCAACCAACTACCAGATAGGCTCCATGCTTGCAACATTTTAATATTTGGCCACATTTGATCAAATTTTAAAGATGTATTATTCTCTCCACCTAACGTTGATATATAAGGAGTAAACTGTGGAGGGGGGAACACTTAAATCTTTCATATTCTTCATCTGGAGTGAAAATTATATCTCAGATGGGAACAACTAGAAGCAACCAACACTTAAGTCATGGATTTACTCAAAAGTCTTCAATGTTTTTCTAATGCTTTCAGAAATTGATTTGAATTCCCTTACTGAATTTGCTATACTCCATTACCTAGGACAACACCTAGCGCATTGTTGTTGCTGTTGTTGTGTTTTTCAGTTGCTCAGTTGTGTTTGATTCTTTGCAACCCCGTGGCCTGCAGCACGCCAGTCTTCCCTGTCCTTCACTATCTCCTAGAGTTTGCACAGACTCCTGTCCATTGAGTCAGGGATGCCAATCATCTCATGCTCAGCCATCCCCTTCTGCCTTTGTCTTCAATCTGTCCCAGCATCAGGGTCTTTTCCAATGAATTGGCTCTTTGCATCAGGTGGCTGAAGTATTGGAGCTTCATCTTAGCATCAGTCCTCCCAGGATTGATTTCCTTTAGTATTGAATGGTTTGATCTCCTTGCTGCCCAAGGGACTCTCAAGAGTTTTCTCCAGCACCACACTTTGAAAGCATCAGTTCTTTGGCACTTAGTCTTCTCTATGGTCCAACTTTCACATGTATACATGAGTACTTGAAAAACCATAGCTTTGACTAGATGGAACTTTGTTGGCAAAGTGATGTCTCTGCTTTTTAATATGCAGTCTAGGTTTGTCACTGAGCACATAATAGGTGTTTGATAAATACTCGTTGGGGGGGAGTGTGCTGGCTGGCTGTTTTCTGTAACATCCTTGCCTTTATACATATTTAGAATTTACTGTAGGCTACTTTGTATCATTAATTATTTTTTATGGTCCTGTATATTTTTTTGTTAAAAGGAATTGCTAATTAGAACATGTCAGGAAACAAGCCTCTATCCTTGGTGGAAAAAAACTAGGTAAGACTCAAACTAGAATGACGAGCCTGTATTTAAGACTTTTTTTTTCTTATAGCCACTCAGTGACTTTCTCAGTACAAAAGCATCTGAGCATGGAGGTTGTACTGGATGTCATTCAAGGTGTAGTTCATAGGGTGTAAAAAGATCCAAATAATTCTTTGCTTCAAAATATTTCATCCTGAATTGTTATCTTTGCCCACAAGGCCATGATCTTCCAGTGAGGGGGAAAAAATCAGCATCTTACCTTGGAATTTTTTCCCGAGAGAAATGTGAATCAAAGTTAATGTGAACTAATCATCCTGCCTACTGAAATCACTTTTTTAGTATAAATAGCCTGCAAAAGCTTTGATTCTATTTTTGTCTTCAAACACGGAGCCTAAGCACTTAAGTAAATATTTTGTTTATATTTCTAGGATAACTAAAAGAATCTAAATAATTTCTCAACTACAAAGGATCAAAGATTGTTTTTGCAGTGCAGAACTTCTTTCTGATTCTTTCTCAAATTTCCTCTATTCCTCATGCAGAGGCAGGGACATCTGGCTCAGCATCCTGACTACTTTTCATTAGCTCTCCATCCTGAGGTTTACCTTAACTGCATCTCAAGTCACTCAACTGTAAAAAGTGACCATTTTTATAAATACTCTTTTAATGAAGAGGGAAAAGGTAAAATACTTTATAAAATATAATCAAAATTATCATCACCATCACTGAATTTTTAATTTGTTTTCCTGTCCCTAAGACCTACAGCCCTGACACCACCACCTGTTTACTGATTGAGCAGTTGTTTTGCTCTGTTGTTCATGGTTTCCTTTTCTCTCAGAAATCTAGAAACCTGAGACTCTGCTGCCCACTGCAGGATGAATAAGAAACCATCTCCCTTCTGCCTGCATTCTCAGGTGGCTTTATTGTTAAGTGCTTTGTTTTTTACTCTGTGATTCATTACTTGAAGAATCTAGCTTATTATTTTCATACTATGAACTCAATACTAATTTACTATGTATAAGGATAAGTTTGATTAACTATTGTTCTCATTATACAAAACTAAGAAAAATAACAGAAATTCAAACAGCACATCGTAACAAACATTTTTTTGTTGTTAGTTATAATGACTATAGAGACATTTCTACAAAATGTTGGGCATTCCGATTCAGTTCCTGTATCTTCTATTTTCCTGATATAATTAGTTGATGGATCTATTCAAAACTTGCAATGCATTTCAGTGATTGCCTAGAAATGAGCCAACTATTATAGTAGGCAATAAATCAACTTTGGATAAGTAAACTGATCTACAAAAATATATTAATACATGGAAAAAACTCAATCTAGTCTCATAATATACAAAATAACCAGTTCATTTTAAAAAGGCTCTAGCGTGTTTTGGAAGAACAGTGAGGATTCAGTACATATCACAAATTCATAAAATGAACAGGAAAATATAATAGGTAATATTCTGAGTTTTATTTTTAATAGCTTATTATGGAATATGTCACAGAACTTTCCTCAAAATTTCTAGTATAGTAAAATTGTATTACATATTTTTCAGGGACTATAGAAAATATGTTTTCTTATTGTGCTGCATATTTCTATAAATATGTGAACTTTTACCTGACGTTAAAAGACATTTTTTCATAGCTAAACAAAAATCCTCAGTTAATTTTGTTAGTTATAATGGGATTATACCTTTAAAAATAAAAAAGAGTGTATTGGAGCTGTCTCTTATACACATCTAGAACAAAAACATTTAGCTAAAGGAAGAAAGATAATAAGCAAAGACCAACCAACTACCAGATAGGCTCCATGCTTGCAACATTTTAATATTTGGCCACATTTGATCAAATTTTAAAGATGTATTATTCTCTCCACCTAACGTTGATATATAAGGAGTAAACTGTGGAGGGGTTAATGGGATTATACCTTTTAAAATAAAAAAGAGTGTATTGGAGTTCTTTGCAAACTGTTTACATATTTGGTCTATAAAACATCTATAGGATCATAAAATCACAGATGTATTTTTAAAAGCTGAAATGGACTTTAAAGATGATAAATTTAAGGAGTTTGGTTTGAACCTGTTCAATTACGATAATGACCTTTAATTCTTCCCTAATGGCCTAGATGGAATTAATTGGTTATTTCAATGCCAG
This sequence comes from Cephalophus harveyi, assembly GCA_006410635.1. NCBI lineage: Eukaryota > Metazoa > Chordata > Mammalia > Artiodactyla > Bovidae > Cephalophus > Cephalophus harveyi. The sequence goes on along the minus strand of SJYT01025077.1, from coordinate 9,161 downwards.
GGGCTCATCTTGTTTGGAATTTTAGAGAGTATCTTCTTTCCCATAATGGGTTCTATCAAGCTTATTTAAAATATTCTGAAAGCGTATTTTTAAGAGCTGTGACATTTTCCTTTTACTATCTCTCTTTCATCTTTCTTCATTATTTGCAGTAAGAAGAACCCATTTTTGTTCCTTTGTAATTCTGCTTTGGTCAAGCTATCATTTAGATCTTACTAAGAGTCTTTTCTTAATTATGTTTCCTATGCAGAGAAAATTTTGTGACTGGAAATTGGATACTATTTACAAAGATCTTGAAACTGTTTCTGCTTAATGGATGGTACAAAGTACCAAATTTCTAAACAGCTGCCATGCTGCCATCTTCTGGTTATTCTGTAACAATTTTTTAAAGCTTATAAATTTTAAAAACACCTCGATGTAGTTTGAAATATTAGACAAATAAATTTATATTAAACACAACAATTTGAAAGATTAGAGTCACTATATCTAGAATTCAATTGCCCTGAAATCCTAAAGGTAATGCATTATATGTTTAAGTGTGCTTCCCAGGTGGCAAAGGAGAGATGTGGGTTCAATCCCTGGGTTGGGAAGATCCCCTGGAATAGGAAATGACAACCCACTCCAGTATTCTTGCCTGGAAAATCCTATAGACAGGAGGCTGGTGGGTCATAAAGAGTCAAACATGACTGAACACGCACACACATATTTAAGTATAATAACAATGGATCCAAGATAGGAAAGTGTTTTATACTGTGAATATTTACCTTGGACATTAATGAGAAGGTTTCATGACATTTTATTTTTTCTAATCAGACTGCTTTTTATATCTTTTCACTCACACTCTTTCAATGTAGTTTCACCGAGTATGAAACTTTCCAAAATCTACAGTTCCTGTTATTAAGTGAGGCTATTTAATGGCATTGTGAGTAGTACTGAATGTTTTATTCCAATTTAATTGCCTAGTTTTTGCTTTAAAACTTTTCTAGTATCTCTAGCAGTACAGGCCAAAAGCCCAGAAGATGGCTAGAGAAACCAGGGTTTCACATCTTTAAGAGGTTTTCTGTTTTAAGGGACCATTAAAACCTGTAGAACTTTCTTTTTGTGTATGTTTATTCTAATGATTTTTTCTTTTGTGTGTGTGTGTGTGAAAATACCTATTTACTAGTATTATCACTTTGCTGCTGCTGCTGCTAAGTCGCTTCAGTCGTGTTCAACTCTGTACGACCCCATAGAGGGCAGCCCACCAGGCTCCTCCATCCCTGGGATTCTCCAGGCAAGAACACTGGAGTGGGTTGCCGTTTTCTTCTCCAATGCATGAAAGTGAAAAGTGAAAGTGAAATCGCTCAATCGTGTCCAACTCTTAGCGACTCCATGGACTGCAGCCTACCAGGCTCCTCCCTCCATGGGATTTTCCAGGCAAGAGTACTGGAATGGGTTGCCATTTAGTAGCTTTTAAAACAATGATTTTATATAAGATAAACTGATGGCTCACACAGAAAAGTTATTTCAGAATGTGAAGTATTACAAACATGATTTAATTTTTTTTATTTTTTAAACTCATTTATTTTAATTGGAGGCTAATTAATTTACAATATTGTAGGCCAAAACATGATTTTAAATTCAAATAAGAAACAATGTCTTTAGGTCCTACGCCTTTTCAGATGACTATATGAGTATAAGTCATAATAGCACATTGAAAATCAGAATGCAAATAGCCCCAGTGAATGTTTAGCAACAGAGGATTTTCTCAGTTGTTTATTAAGTGCAATCCAAAATCTAAAGCAGCTGAGACAGGTGCTAATTTCATTCCTGTTATTAGTAATTAGTGATGAAATTTAATGGTGTTTGTAAGTAGCTCTCAAGCATTTGCCATATTAAATAGGGTTTAAATATAAGGGGACATTAAAATGTAGTTTTTAAGCTTAATAGACTTGGGCAAACAGGTATTTTGAATAATCAACACCTCTGGAGCATATGCCAAGTCTAAATGGCAAAACTGGTCCATTTATTGTGGGCACAGAGGTGACCTTGTAACTACTGAATACGCTGCATTTACGGAGATTGAACGGTATCCAGATGGGAGATAACTATTCTGTTTACTAAACTGTAGATACCTGATACTCCTGTCATTGTTTTGCCATGACAGAACTATGTTTTTAGTCTCCTATATTCACAAAAACTGCCATTATCATTGCAATTGTCTGTTGACAGACAGCTATCAATTGAATGAATATTTCATCATCCCACAACTTTCCTATGAATTAAACATACATTTATAAAATATGGTGTTTGATTCGAGTTTTCTGTTTGTTTTCACTGTTGAGAGGGGAAAGAGTCTTTAACATCCCCAAATAAAAAGAAACACTTTTACCTGGGTCAAACCCATGCCTTTGTATTCATTAGTAGCACAATAGCTGAACTAAATATATTAAAATACCCATAAGTCTGTATATATTAACACTATATGGTTGGAAATTTGGGATTATTTAGAATAACCAACAAAGGCTTCCTGTAAAAAACTGCTAGATAGATAGATGGATGTAATTGTCAATATGCTGTACTATACCTCTTTTATATTGTTAAGACAGATTATCTCAGGTTGGGAATCAACATGACAAAGTAATAGGAAGTGGAGCTCACCTCGACTCACAAACACAGCTGAAATACATCTACCTGCAAAATAATTCTCAAGGAAATCTAACTGAAAACTGGCAGAAGAATGGCTAAACAACCAAGGCTATAAGAAAGATTCCCACAAATCAGGGAGGATTGGGGGGTGGGGGGGAAGCACTGGGGTAAGGAGTTGTGCCTCTGAGAGGAGTCTAAGAGTCTAGAAAAAGAAAGACTACACAGAACACTCACCTTAAAGAGAGAATAGGTCAAGCCACAGACTTAAGTGTATATACAAAATAAAAACAGACTAATAGACATAGAAAAATTTGTGGTTTACAAAGGGAAGAAGGAAAGGAGAAGGGACAAATTAGGAGTACTGACAGATACAAGCTACTATATATAAAATAAAGGACTTACTGTATAGCACAAGAAATTATACCCATTATTTTGAATAACTTAAATGGAACATAATCTGGAAAAACTCTGAATCACTATGTTGTATACTTGAAACTAACACAATATTAGTAAATCAACTACACATCTTTAAAAAGAAAGATTATCCTTATCAATAAAAACATGACAAATTATTATACTCAAAATTCATTCCTCTTGAACATAAAACCAGAGAGGGAGATAAGAATTTTATTCAAAATATGAAAAATAATTTCAAATTCAACTCATGTTTATTCTAAAGTGATATACCCTATATACAGCCAATGAATCTCATCTGTTCTTTCTCTATGTTGTTAGTCCCTATTGGATTTCCATGAGATTAAATCCAAAACTCCAGTTAATTTTAAGAAAATATAAAGGAATCAATATTAAGATCAGGCTTCCCCTGTGGCTCAGCTAGTAAAGAATCTGTCTGCAGTGAGGGAGACCTGGGTTCAATCCCTGGGGTTGAGAAGATCCCCTGAAGAAGGAAAAGGCTACCTGGCTTGGAGAATTCCATGGACTGTATAGTCTGTGGGGTCACAAAGAGTCAGACACAACTGAGTGACTTTCATTAATATTAAGATCAATATTGAGAATCAATAATATCAAGATAAAACTTCCATCACTACAAAGTTCGAGGAAGAAACAGGCTTTTAGTTATGGGATGCTGAAAATATTTTATGAAATGCATCCCACCATTTCTTAAGATGAATAATCAAGAGAGCTATAATCAAAAAGGAGTAAGAAATATTGGGGCTGAATGTAATTGCACCAATGTGTATTTATTACCTATTATATGCCAAACCCTATCCTAGGTTAGAAATATAACTGTGCCTGGCATATTTCCTGCCTCTAAGGTATTCAGAGTTCATCAAGAGAGTTAAGGGAACATCTAACTACCAAACAAGTGTATGAATATAGTCTTTCAAAAGTATAGATGAGAGGCTTGTTAATTATGCCTATAATGATAAATATGATAAATAGTCTAGGCCTTAAAGGATGATTGCACTTTTACAAGATAAAGGGATGTATCTCTGAAGAAATAAGAGGGTCATATTTAAGGGTTTGGAGTCCTAAAAGTTGATGCATTTGTTGGGTAGGTGATAAGGACAGTGAACTTGTCCATGTGGTTGTTGCAGAGAAGTCATATCAGATAAGGGACAAGAATAAAGGTAAGAGGAGGACCTTAAAGGCTAAACTGATCTGAAAACAAGGAGCGTTACAACTCTTTAAGGAGGAGTATGTCTTGATAACAATTAATAAATGCCATTTGTTGTCCATTTTACATGTGCGACCTTCATAGTAGTCAAAGAAAAAAAAAAGTACTCTGTTCTTCACTTTACAGAAAATAAAATCAAGGCATACAGATATGCCTTGATTTTATTTTGTCTAAATATTGTGTCTAAACAGGTAGTAAGTGATTCACCACTGATTTCTCTACAGAGGTCATATTCATCTCCTCTGCACAATTGCCAATTGGTCCAGACTGTTGTTTTAAAAAATCTTTTTACCGGTAGAGCTGAGTGAGAATCACTTAGAGAGAAGACATACTAAAAAGGCAAAGAGAACAGTGAAAATGCTGCTGCTATAACTAACCAAAAGCAGACATATCACAGGTCTAAATGAGTGCAGCAAGGGTTATGGGGGCGGCAGCCTTGCCTTGAAGCCAAGAAGCTTGAACTTCAAGGTCCTCGGTGGCACTGGCCATGGCCAAGCCCATGGAGGAGCCCTAGCAAGGATTCACATAAGGTTCTACATTGGTAATATTTAAAAATGCATTTATCACAAATGGTTAAGGCCTTTCTTCTCTGCCATCTAATCTTTCATATTTTTTTGCTCCTATCCTATGGCGTTGAAGAGGCAACTTGTATTTGACAATCCGGCCAAAGAAATATTTGTGGCATATATTTATCCTGGCAATAGTGGAGTCTATGCAGTTTGCAACAATGCCTTTACCTAAGTTAGTTATAAAAAACAACTGCACTGTAAAGACAGTTAGAAGGAATACTCCTGTGGTAGATCATCCAGCGTTTTGATATGAAGTTATAAGGCCAGAGGTCTGATCATAACGTGGAGGTCCACTGTCAGTCAGCACAGGAAGTATGTGAAGGGTGGAGGAGGAACAAACAAATGGAGCCAGAAACAAGTCTGAGGAAAATTCTCTATCATCGTTCAAGTAAATTGTAAACAGAGTATTGTGTTCTTACTGATATTTAGTTGATAAGGGTTGCCAAAAAAGTAATATACCTTGCAAGGTAATAAACTATATGCAATTACAATGTAAACAGACCATCATGACTTTTTCTTGCTTTTTGGTGGGAATCAAATAAAATAGTTTCCCTCAATATTTCTGTCTTGTAGGACATAAACCTATAGTAGTACTTCAAACAGCAAATCTGCCTTGTGTGAAATAGCATTTTTTTTTT
>SJYT01025076.1:5018-28097 GCA_006410635.1 Cephalophus harveyi | reverse complement strand
AAACTCCAGTACTTTGGCCACCTCATGCGAAGAGTTGACTCATTGGAAAAGACTCTGATGCTGGGAGGGATTGGGGGCAGGAGGAGAAGGGGACGACCGAGGATGAGATGGCTGGATGGCATCACTGACTCGATGGATGTGAGTCTGAGTGAACTCCGAGAGATGGTGATGAACAGGGAGGCCTGGCGTGCTGCGATTCATGGGGTCGCAAAGAGTCGGACACGACTGAGCGACTGAACTGAACTGATACAACAATAAGAAAAATACACTTACCTAGAGTGTTAGTCTCTCAGTTGTGTCTGACTCTTTGTGACCCCATGGGCTGTAACCATCAGGCTCCTCTGTCCATGGAATTCTACAGGCAAGAACAGTGGAGTGGGGTGCCATTTCCTTCTCCAGGGGATCTTCCCAAACCCAGGGATCAAACCCAGGTCTCCTGCATTGCAGGTGAATTCTTTACTGTTTGAGCCACCAGGGGACAGGGGGACACTTACCCAGAAGAATAAGGCAATTCTCTAAATTGGCTCTTCCCTGGTGGCTAAGAGGTTAAAGTGTCTGCCTCTAATGCGGGAGACCTAGGTTTGATCCCTGGGTCGGGAAGATCCCCTGGAGAAGGAAATGGCAACCCACTCCAGTATCCTTGCCTGGAGAATCCCATGGATGGAGGAGCCTGGTGGGCTACAGTCCATGGGGTTGCAAAGAGTCGGACACGACTGAGCGACTTAACTAACTAACTAAATTGAATCTAGAGAAATATTTTTTAATTACATTCGCAAAACAAAACAAAACAAAAAGCCCACAACTATGGTGTGAAGTGTTAAACAATGCTATCCACAACATTCTTTTAATAAATGCAAAAGTGTGTTTCAGTAACCTATTTTTTAATACCCCTCAAAGTGGATTAAAGGCATCAGATCAGAGAATAATTCAGCAAAAATATTGTAAAACAATGTGAAGTTTTCTCACAGTCTGCCTTAATTCATGGTATAATCACAGTTAACTTTCTGGTTGAAAAATATATTTTTTTCCTTAAAATCTCTGTATCTAAGAATGCCACAATTTTAATTTTAGCACCCAGAAAAAAATTATGAAAGGGACAGAGAAGTCGCTGCCATTGGCTCCACAAAGACTGGCAAATAAAAGCATACAATAAAACAAAAAATAAAAACCCCACATCTTAATTTGAAGCACTTATGGACCCTCTCTTTACTAATGAACAATGGACAATCTGTTATTAATGCCCAGAGCACTTTGGCACAAAATTTAATTCAAAGCTTTAGAGGTCTTTGCTAATTCCCTGCTTATATTTCAGGGGTACTAATGTGGCTTTCAAGAAACTAGAGCAAACTGACTGATTTTAGGGTTGAATTTACTTGCTTTGAGCACTGAGCTTAAATTGTCTGGGTTTGGGAGAAAAAAAAGAAACACTGGAAAAGATAAGGTGACATGGTTGTGGTAAGTTGCTATGGGGTTCTGCTTCATGCTCAGCACTCTCAAACATCACTCAAGACTGACTAGCTAATTTAATGAACTGCAAATGCCTATAATTACTCTTTATTGAGCCATAATTATGTGCCAGGCATTGTGCTAGGTGCTTTACAATCTTTTCTGCTGTTACTCATACATCAGCTTGAATAGTGCCCCCCTAAAATTCATGTCCATCCAGAACCTCAGAACGTGACCTTATTTGAAATAAGGTCTTTGTAGATGTAATTAGTTATAATGAGATCATACTGGATTAGGATGGACCCTAATACAGTGTTTGGTGTCTTTATGAGAGAAAACAGACACAGAGAAGAACAGCAAGTGGCAGCAGAGGCAGAAATTGGAGTGGTGACATCTACAAGCCATGGTACCCCAAAGATTGCCAACAAATAATCTCTAGAAGCTAGAAGAAAAGTGTTGAAAAAAAATGTGCACAATGTGAAAGTTGCAAGTTAAGTTTTATTTGGGGCAAAATGAGGACTGCAGCCAGGAATGAGGACTGCATCCAGGAAGGTGGCATTCCAGATAGCTTGGAAAAACTTTTCCAAGAAGTCAAGGGGAGGAGCTAGGATATATAGGAGTGTGTAACAAAGGTCAAGTAGTTGGGACATCAAAAGATTACTGTTAATTAAAGAAATCAGATATGTCAAGGTAAGGAATTTAATGCTTTTGTATGTATGGAGAGATTCAAGAGTCTGGGCTCACTGGAATCATTCCTTTGATATGCACCTCGGCTATCTGGGGCCACTATCCCATGTTTTCCCATCCAGAGTTTCCTTGGGGCTCACCATAGGAAGTGGCTGTGGTCTGATGGCTACTAGATGGCAGGCATTTCCTTCCAGGGTTTCCTCAGGACTTATTTCCACCATCCATGGTGGCTGCAATTGCTGATGATTATGACATCCTTTGTTTACTGACATGGCAGGAAACGTTCCATTCTCAGAAGCATCGTAGGATGGTTTCTCCCTCATAGCCTTTAAAAGAACTGACCCTGCTAGTACTGTGATTTTAGACTTCTGGTCTCCATGACTGTGAAAGAATACATTTTAGTTTTTCAAGTCACTAGTTTGTGGTAATTTCTTTCCTTCTACTTTAGGAAATTAATACAATTCATATAAATACTTCAAGGTAAGTCTCTTTCTCTTTTCAACAAACTATAAAACATTACCTGATTTTAAGCCCTATGCTCACTCCATTGTCTTTTATTCAAGCTCATTAAGTGATATAGTGTGATGATTAGGTGAATATAATTATGAATATAAATTATCTTATTTATATTAAAATATTATTATCTTGTGAATATAAATTATCCAAAGAGCTTATGATAATTGACCACACACATCTTTTTATTCCAATTCCAAGAGGAACCTCTCTTGTTATTACTACCTTGCCAAAACCTGTGACCTAGTGATAGTTTTGGTGATTTCCGAACCAAAAGAAGTCTTTAATGCTTGAGGGAAGGAAAGTTAAAGATATTAGAAGACTATGCAATAAAAAGAAAGTATATATTTTGCATTAGGTTTTCAGAATAATCTGTTACAGGATACTGGGAATGACTGGGAATTCTAGGAGAGATCTCCTCTGCCAAAGTCAAGAAATCTTGGATGAGTATGGTTCAGAAGACAGGAATCATAAACGTCACAACAAAAGTTGGGTTATCAACGTGGACACTGAGTCATGTGTAGGTCATGTGCAGGGTAGAATAGGAGAAACCAAGAAGACATGTTTGACTTTACTAAAGGAACAAAATGGAGCATGTGGCACTCAGACAAGTCACAAGAAGGAGGTGGTCTGGAAAGGGATGTGTGAACACTATCCGTATGAAGGGCATTCCATCTCTTAGATTTGTGTTGAATTTGGAAGGTGAAGATAGCAAGGGAGTGGGGAACATCAGGGTCAAGAGATTCAGGATAGATGGGCAGATGGAAACTAAAACAGACTAAATCTATGGTAAGGAGTCAAATTCCAGAAATTTAAGTTCATAAGAACAGAGAAAGAAAGTCCATTTTCCATTCCCTTGCCAAGATGTGAGATGTTGATAGAAATTAGAGGTTGTTTCACATATTTAAGGTTCCTTCATCTGTAGAATTAATACCTTACTTTGCAGTGTGGGTGAAAGGATTGTTTCTAGGCTGGCAATGAAAAGCATTTAGTAAATTTTAGTTCTCTTATCTCGATTACATAGTATCCCAAGCTACATACATCTCTTTCCAACTGAAATCTCAAGGTCAGAGATAAGAGTGGTCCACTTATTTATTTATTTATTTTTGATGCCCTTCTTATTAGCAAATGCTGTAGGAACATTTCTCAAATGAATAAAAAAAATTATGAAAGCCAGTAACTTTTGGTATACAAAGAGTTATGCTTACTTTGGCCACCTCATGCGAAGAGTTGACTCATTGGAAAAGACCCTGATGCTGGGAGGGATTGGAGACAGGAGGAGAAGGGGATGACAGAGGATGAGATGGCTGGATGGCATCACCGACTTGATGCACATGAGTTTGGGTGAACTCTGGGAGTGGGTGATAGACAGGGGGGCCTGGTGTTCTGTGATTCATGGGACTGCAAAGAGTCAGACATGACTGAGTGACTGAACTGACTGAACTGATAGAGATAAAAGATGATAAAATCAAGTCCCTATTTTTGAGCAACACATGTAACTTTTCGTGGGGACAAAAACACATTAAAAAAGACCAGAGCATACTGTGACAAATACCAAATTGTAATAGGTACAGAACACCATGGAAAAAATGAATGCCTTGATTCCCCTAAATGTACTTTTTTTCTTCCTCTGATAGTTTGTTGATGTTATTTCCTACATAACCACAATCCCCACCTCTAATCTGTTCTTCTAAATCCTATCCTTGTGTTAAATACTTTTTTATTAAATACTAGGTTCTCCAAGAAGCCTTCTTGATTTCTTACAACCTGATAGAAACCTTACCATAGTACTTCAGACATTTTATGTGAATTATTTTATAGCTTATAGTTTATTGTGATTTTGGCTTACTTCCATCCCAAACCTTAGGGTCTTCAGAACAGATTTTCAATCTATTTTGATAATATGTTAACCCCTAACAGCTCTAACCTTGATACTTCATACCCAGAAGTCAATGTTCTTCTTTGAAAATCCTTGAAATAAATTTTTGGCATGGCTATTCAAGATAAGAAATGGATTTCATTACTTTATTAGCAGATGAGGTGAATAAAACTATTGGAGAAATTGAATACAGCTAGTGGAGAAAAGTCATGCCTAAGCTTCTGGAACAAAGGAGAACAAAAACTATTTGAAGCCGAATTTCTTAGTAGTGAGGTCAGACAGAATTCATCTACCAGGAAAATGAAAAAGCCCTCATTGTTTGCTATTTGCATTGTTAAAACTCTTAATATGACCCATTACATTTATCCTGAGAAAACTGTTAGAATTAACTAAGTAAAAGTATTTTAGGTACCTTTAGAATTTTTTAATGAAAGTTGCCTGGAGAGTCCCAGGGACAGAGGAGCCCGGTGGGCTGCCGTCTATAGGGTCGCACAGAGTTGGGCATGACTGAAGCAACTTAGCAGCATCAGCAGCAGAATTTTTTAAGATATTTTAGAATTTCTTTTGGAATATTGGGTGAGACTTCAAAATGCTTCAAAATGTTGAGACTAGATTTTTTTTTAAGGCATACATTGTAGCAAAAATTTTTTTAAATTTAAATATTTTCTAATTATTTACATGTTATATTTGTTTCTTATTACATGGTTCAGTTACAAAATGCCAATAATGTATATATTTACTGCTGAATTCTTAAGAGAAATATGATAAGGGAAAATATTAATATAAGGAAACAAATATGAAAGGTGACAGATGGAGAACTCAAAGGCACATATATACACACAAAATCCATTGTTCCTGTGTAATTCAACACTTACATCAACTTAAAAAATAGTCACAGCCTAAAAGTTGAGACTTACATTTTATTTGGTGGGAATTTTTAGGATGTCAAGCCTGGGAGATAGCATCTCAAGTAACCCTGAGAGAACTGCTCTGGGATGGCAAAAAGAGAAACCAAATTATATAGAAGTCTTTTCCACAAAAGGCAAGTGGTCTTAACATCAAAACTGAAGTGAAAGTCATTTAGTCGTGTCTGACTCTTTGTGACCCCATGGACTATAGAGTCCATGGAATTTGCTAGGCCAGAATACTGGAGTGGGTAGCCGTTCCTTTCTCCAGGGGATCTTCTCAAACCAGGGATCGAACCCAGGTCTCCATCTTCCCAATCCAGGGACAGAACCCAGGTGTTCTGCATTTCAGACAGATTCTTTACCAGTGAACCACCAGGAAAGCCCAAGAATACCGAAGTGGGTAGCCTATCCCTTCTCCAGTCGATCTTCCTGAACCAGGAATTGAACCAAGGTCTCCTGCATTGCAGGTGGATTCTTTACCAACTGAACTACCAGGGAAGCCCTCAAAAGATAACGGTCAATTAAAGAAAACCAGAAAATCCAAGTTAAGAAATTTAGCTCTTTTCTAGTAGGGGAAGATAAAAAGGATTGGGACTGACTGAAATCATCCTTTTCATATGCATCTCAGCTATCTGGGGGCAGTATCCTGTGCTTTTCACATTCTCAGTTCGCTTACCATAGGGAGTGGCTGCAGCCTGACAGCTGTTAGATCACAGGTACTTGTCTCCTTTTGGGTACCTTTAGGGCTCCTCAGCTGCCGTCTGTGGGGTCACACAGAGTCGGACACGACTGAAGCGACTTAGCAGCAGCAGCAGCAGCTTACACTGGAAGACTGGTATTGCTGATGACTATGACATCCTTGTTTACTGATATGTTACTTATATTTCAACTCTTATAATCATCATCCCTCTCTTCCTCATCAAGTGGGCAAGTGTGTGAATTCCAAATTCCTCAAATCCTCAAAATCATCTCCCTCTTTTTATAAACTTCACTCAAATCCTATTGATGAAATGATAGTTCTAGATGGTAGTTTATTTTAAATGTACTCTGATAAACCAGGCTTCCCTTGTAACTCAGTTAGTAAAGAATCTGTCTGTTATGCAGGAGACCCAGGTTCAATTCCTGGGTCAGGAAGATCCCCTGGAAAAGGAAATGACAACCCACTCCAGTGTTCTTGCCTGGAGAATCCTGTAGACAGAGGAGCCTGGCAGGCAACAGTCCAGTTCATGTGGTCGTAAGGGTTGGACATCACTTAGTGACTAAACCACCACCACCACCACCTGATAGAGCGTATAATCATACTCTCATGCTATATTAAAATGTGTTCATCTATTTTGTACATTGAATTCCTAATTTCTTTCAAAGTAGCCCCTGCTGAAATATTAAAATGATCATTATAACTCTAATCTTAACATTGATTAGTAAAGTTCAGTAGTACCTCATGAAATGTTACCTTCTAGAGGAAGGATTAGTTTGAATATGAGATAATTTCAGTTTAGTCTTTTAAATCTACAGTCTTATTTTCTTGAGCCACCACAAAATGCTTTATAAGTAGCAGCTTGAGAAAAAGAAATGTGGGCTCAGGTTCTGCTGAGAGAAAAGAAAATGGCTCCCTGGGAACGGAACTTCAGTTGTGGCTTGACTCCGATCAGGGGCCAAAGCAAATAGAAGCCACAGCATGAAGAAGGCTGCTTCCGGTTTTGAATTGTTGTTGCATTCACTGTAACATAACTCATTGTTCACCAAGCAAGACGTAAACTGTTCAAATGGACTGGCTGTGTTACTTATTGGAACTAGGCAAAGGGCTTAAAATCCTAGCTATTTCCTTATGCAAAGGATTGACTGTACTATTCATTTTCTGAGATAAACATCCTTAAAATTGTTGGCAATTTGCAATATGTGAGCAGTGTACTTTTGGATTTGAGGATGCATAGCTGTGGTTTTGAATTCTCCTTCTGTTGCTTAGGTGTATATCCTTAGACAATTTTGTAAATCCCTCTGAGTCTCAATTTCCTTATCTTTAAAATCACTAATGTCTGTCTTCTTAGGGTTGTTGTGGAGATTTTAAATGAAATGACGTAAGTAAAATCTTCGGCGGACTGTGTGGGAAGGGCCACCAAAAGGAAGAGGCACAGAAAGCAAGACTGTAATGAGCCAGGAGATTGTAATACCCTTTTAATGTGCTCTCACTGAATCCCATACAAAAATTGATTCTGAAACTTACTTAGCAGATCCTGCATTTGGCTTATCTCTCTATGTCAATGGCGAACTTCTTAAAGGAAGACACTGTCTTTTTTTTCCTTCTTTTTTATTTCAGAATTTGACACAGTGGCTGACTCAGTTAGTTTTGATTAAATGTTTGTTTGTCAACTGAATAATAGAATAGCCTCAGAGACACTGTGACCTGAGAAAGATTTTGTCACCAGAGGCAGTGAAGTCTTCGGACAACTGATCCATGGATAAGCCACAAACTATTGATCTCAAGTGCTCTTTTACCAATCCTAGATTAATATTAGAACTATTTTGTAAAGTACAGATTTCAAGAAATGGGGATCTGTGAATCTGTAATTTTAACAAGCTACCTAGGTTATTCTAATATGCAGTCAGATTTTTCTTTGTCAGTTCTCAAGCTCTTGGCAGTCTTACTAATGACTCAACACAAATTTAGTATTTAGTATTAGAGTGCCCAAGGTCAACTAGCCAGGTCCCACCAAGAATACTGAGAACAGCAGAGGCTAGCAGGAAAGGGAATTCTGAAAAATCTAGGCAAGCTTGTATGCAATAATGATCTTGGATGGTATTTGTCAAACTTCTCTGATTATTTAACCAGGACAGGAAATCAGAATAAAAATCTGAAAACAGGCTGGCAGGGTTGGAATTCTATCATCACTTGGAATAACAATATTTTATACCTCAGTTTCTTCATCTGTAAAATAAAGATAATCATATTTCTACTTTATAAGGTACTATGAAGATGAAATGAAATAATTATGTAAAGCACAATGCTTGGCATAACTGTGTGCTCAAGTCATACTACTATTCTCTTCATCACCAGCATCGATAACAAAACCATTATCATCTTTTCAGGATCGAACAAGTCCTTCTTCATGAAGCCTTATCTGATTTTTCCAGTTCATAAATATTTAAATCTCTTTGAAGAACCTTAACAAATAAACTATGAAACAATTTTAGCATTTAGTTTTATACTCTCTTATATAATAATGCTTTTCAGTAGTATTTTCCTATCTTATTCTTTGATCTTTGTCTTTTGAAGGAAAATATATGCTTACTGATAGTCTATAGCAAAAACGTCTCTTTTGGGTCAGAAATACAGTCAATTTCAAAATCACATATTAGATGAACAATTCTATTCTAAAAAACAATACCAATTATGGCCAATTCCCACTGGAACATTATAGAACATCATTAACAACAATCAAAATGGAGGTAATTATTGTCACTTTGTAACTTGTGCTTAGAAAATTAATCCCAACCACTGAAACACATATAATATGCTTTGGTTTTAAAAATAGGCCATACACATGCTTTGACGTCAGAATTCTAAACACTAGTTACATTTTTTTCATTTTTCAAGAGAATTCTGTATTGGAATTTTGGATTGTGCAAATATGAGACAAACTTAATGCTGAACATTAAGAAAACGAAGATCATGGCATCTGTTCCCATCATTTCATGGGAAATAGATGGGGAAACAGTGGAAACAGTGTCAGACTTTATTTTTGGGGGCTCCAAAATCACTACAGATGGTGACTGCAGCCATGAAATTAAAACACGCTTACTCCTTGGAAGAAAAGTTATGACCAACCTAGATAGCATATTCAAAAGCATAGACATTACTTTTCAAACAAAGGTCTGTCTAGTCAAGACCATGGTTTTTCCTGTGGTCATGTATGGATGTGAGAGTTGGACTGAGAAGAAAGCTGAGCACCGAAGAATTGATGTTTCTGAACTGTGGTGTTGGAGAAGACTCTTGAGAGTCCCTTGGACTGCAAGGAGATCCAACCAGTCCATTCTGAAGGAGATCAACCTGGGATTTCTTTGGAGGGAATGATGCTAAAGCTGAAACTCCAGTACTTTGGCCACCTTATGTGAAGAGACTCTGATGCTGGGAGGGATTGGGGGCAGGAGGAGAAGGGGACGACCGAGGATGAGATGGCTGGATGGCATCACTGACTCGATGGACGTGAGTCTGAGTGAACTCCGGGAGTTGGTGCTGGACAGGGAGGCCTGGTGTGCTGCGATTCATGGGGTCACAAAGAGTGACTGAACTGAACTAAGAAATAAAATTACTTGGCCTCACTTAACTCTAAACTTGCTGGCTCCTAAACACAGCTGAAGAATGTTTGATTATTATTTTCTTTTCTATGTCACTTTATCAAAAATTGTTATAAAATAGATAATATCCTTCATTATTTTCAAATGATATTATATTAGGTTGAGGTTTCCCTAATATATGTGTATAGGTACATGCACACATACACAAATATTGATAGCTTAACAAAAAGCAATTTTATTTCATAAATGAATTTTGCTTGCTTTACTTTGTTTAGAATAATTAGGTAATTACATAATTGTATTTTCTTAATTTGCTTTGTGTTTGATCTTAACATTTTGAAAATACATGGAATGATTAAAATTATTAAAGTATGTTAGTTGCAAAAAGAAAAAAGGAGAAAATGGAAAAATTCCACCCATAATTGAAACCATGTACAAGCTCCTGTGTCCTTGTCTTTTGAAGTAAAATGCTGACTGAAGAGTTAATGATTGGGAAATAGGAAGATGTAGAGGCAAAGAATAGCTCTTGGGTTGGGGAACTGGTAACAATTTAGACTACAATTCTGCTGCATGATGTAATCACTAAACTCCCAGTTCCCTGAAAGATATAGATCAAGGCCTGAGACATGTTCTGAAGTTGTTCTTATAGGAAGCAGACTGCTCCAGATGAAAAACTGCTGACCACAAAAACATCGACCCTAGACTGGGTCTATGAAACCAGAAGGCTGATGATGCTTGAAACTTCACCTTGTTGCCAACCAATCTGAGAACCAATCCATATTTTATTTGTAATTTCCCCCTCTCTCAACATACTAGCAATTGCGAAGCATGACATTCACATGAGGCTTTTATTATTGTTCAGTTACTAAGTCATAGCTGACTCTGCAAAACCCATGGACTCTAGCACACCAGACTTCCCTGTCCTTCACCATCTCCTGGAGCTTGCTCAAGCTCATGCCTATTGAGTCGATGACGCCATCCAACCATCTCATTCTCTGTAGTCCCCTTCTCCTCCTGCCCTCAATCTTTCCCAGCATCAGGGTCTTTTCCAATGAGTTAGCTCTTCACACGGGGTGGCCAAAGTATTAGAACTTCAGCTTCAGCATCAGTCCTTCCAATGAATATTCGGCATTGGTTTCCTAATTCTACTCTAAAAATGTCTGCATATGGCTTAGCAAGCTTTCAACAATTTTAATGATTTAAAATTATGAATGCTATGATTTATAAATATATCCGTAGAAGTGAAAAGGAAGCATATGAGATATTAATTGGTGATTTTAGCTCTCTACACTAAACTAAGGAGACAAACAATTTCAGCAATCCAATTATCACATTGAAGGGCAAGTCTTGCAGAGGGCAAGGTCAGAAAAATCTCAAAAGCATAGCCAAAACTCATGTTCGAAAAAGATAAGGAAGGCATCTTGTTTTTAGAGGTCAGAATACCAAATAGGTAATAATTCTTGAAAGGTATATAATTGGATCCTGAACCCAGGAGTGAATTTTATAGCCAGTTTTTGGAAAACAGGAAAAGTACCTCAGCAACAGAGGAAAGGGTCAGAACAGGTGGGGGTTGACAAGAATTGTTTCCAGGTGTGCGTTTTGATTTGTAGACTTCTAAGATTTTTAGAAGCTTGGATGACAATCAACGAGGGCTGGATGCCATAGTCAAAGGAGGTTTCCTGGTACAGCTGGAGCAAACCTAGAAGCTCCCAGTGTTCTGGCAGAGCCTTGGGTTCTGAACCACCCTGAGGGGAGTGGGAGAAGTCCACCACAGGGGTTCACTTAGTGTCACCGACCTCTGCCAAGGTGTTGAGATGAGAGACATTCTCAAAGCGTTCAGTGAAGTTTGTATTTCTGGTTAGAAATCCAGATACATTTCAGTTCAGTTCAGTTGCTCAGTCAGTGTCCGACCCTTTGCGACCCCATGAACTGCAGCACACCAGGCCTTGCTGTCCATCACCAACTACTGGAGTTCACCTAAACTCATGTCCATTGAGTTGGTGATGCCATCCAACCATCTCATCCTCTGTCGTCCCCTTCTCTTCCTGCCCGCAATCCCTCCCAGCATCAGAGTCTTTTCCAATGAGTCAACTCTTCGCATGAGGTGGCCAAAGTACTGGAGTTTCAGCTTTAGCATCATTCCTTCCAAAGAACAACCAGAGCTGATCTCATTTAGAATGGACTGGTTGGATCTCCTTGCAGTCCAAGGGACTCTCGAGTCTTCTTCAACACCACAGTTCAAAAGCATCAATTCTTCTGCCCTCAGCTTTCTTCACAGTACAGTTTTCATATCCATACACGACCACTGGAAAAACCATTGCCTTGACGAGATGGACCTTTGTTGGCAAAGTCGTGTCTCTGCTTTTGAATATGCTATCTAGATTGGTCATAACTTTCCTTCCAAGGAGTAAGTGTCTTTTAATTTCATGGCTGCAGTCACCATCTGCAGTGATTTTGGAGCCCCCCCAAATAGTCTGACACTGTTTCTACTGTTACCCCAACTATTTGCCATGAAGTGATGGGACCAGATGCCATGATCTTGATTTTCTGAATGTTGAGCTTTAAGCCAACTTTTTCACTCTCCTCTTTCACTTTCATCAAGAGGCTTTTTAGCTCCTCTTCACTTTCTGCCATAAGGGTGGTGTCATCTGCATATCTGAGGTTGTTAATATGTCTCCCAGCAATCTTGATTCCAGCTTGTGCTTCTTCCAGCCCAGCGTTTCTCATGATGTATTCTGCATAGAAGTTAAATAAGCAGGGTGACAATATACAGCCTTGATATACTCCTTTTCCTATTTGGAACCAGTCTATTGTTCCATGTCCAGTTCTAACTGTTGCTTCCTGACCTACATACAGATTTCTCAAGAGGCAGGTCAGGTGGTCTGGTGTTCCCATCTCTTTCAGAATTTTCCACAGTTTATTGTGGTCCACACAGTCAAAGTCTTTGGCATAGTCAATAAAGCAGAAAGAGATGTTTTCTGGAACTCTCTTGCTTTTTCTATGATCCAGCGGATGTTGGCAATTTGATCTCTGGTTCCTCTGCCTTTTCTAAAGCCAGCTTGAACATCAGGGAGTTCACGGTTCACGTATTGCTGAAGCCTGGCTTGGAGGATTTTGAGCATTACTTTACTAGCATGTGAGATGAGTACAATTGTGCGGTAGTTTGAGCATTCTTTGGCATTGCCTTTCTTTGGAATTGGAATGAAAACTGACCTTTTCCAGTCCTGTGGCCACTGCTGAGTTTTCCAAATTTGCTGGCATATTGAGTACAGCACTTTCACAGCATCATCTTTCAGGATTTGAAATAGCTCAACTGGAATTCCATCACCTCCACCAGCTTTGTTTGTAGTGACGCTTTCTAAAGCCCACTTGACTTCACATTCCAGGATGTCTGGCTCTAGGTGAGTGATCACACCATCGTGATTATCTTGGTCGTGAAGCTCTTTTTTGTATTTTTCTTTTGTGTATTCTTGCCACCTCTTCTTAATATCTTCTGCTTCTGTTAGGTCCATACCATTTCTGTCCTTTATCGAGCCCATCCTTGCATGAAANATTGAGTGCAGCACTTTCACAGCATCATCTTTCAGGATTTGAAACAGCTCAACTGGAATTCCATCACCTCCACCAGCTTTGTTTGTAGTGACGCTTTCTAAAGCCCACTTGACTTCACATTCCAGGATGTCTGGCTCTAGGTGAGTGATCACACCATCGTGATTATCTTGGTCGTGAAGCTCTTTTTTGTATTTTTCTTTTGTGTATTCTTGCCACCTCTTCTTAATATCTTCTGCTTCTGTTAGGTCCATACCATTTCTGTCCTTTATTGAGCCCATCCTTGCATGAAATGTTCCCTTGGTATCTCTAATTTTCTTGAAGAGATCTCTAGTCTTTCCCATTCTGTTGTTTTCCTCTATTTTTTTGCATTGATCGCTGAAGAAGGCTTTCTTATCTCTTCTTGCTATTCTTTGGAACTCTGCATTCAGATGCTTATATCTTTCCTTTTCTCCTTTGTTTTTCTCCTCTCTTCTTTTCACAGCTATTTGTAAGGCCTCCCAGACAGCCATTTTGCTTTTTTGCATTTCTTTTCCATGGGGATGGTCTTGATCCCTGTCTCCTGTACAATGTCATGAACCTCATTCTCTGACTGTACCCCTCCTCAAAGTCCATTTTCATCCCCTCATCCTAAGACCTTAATGTGAATATGAACATGAGTGTCTTCTATCAGCAGTGGGTCATTTGTTTTATCTACATATTGTCTACCTCTCAATTGAAAATAACAATTAGGGGACAGAATACATGGACCAAGGCAGCTCAGGATGACAGGGGGGAGAACTAGAAGGGAGGAGCACAGAGAGGGATGAAGGGTCAGCAATATCAAGTTGCTTCTCAACAGAAGTCTTCCTAATGCTATCCCACCAGTGAGTGAATCCTGCTGTTACCTCTCCAGGGCAAAGGGAGTTTCTCCTTCAAAAACTTTCTTCCTGGGACTTCCCTGGTGGTCCAGTGGATAAGAATCCACCTGACAATGCAGGGGACATGGGTTCAGTCCCTGGTGTGGGAAGATACCACATGCCAAGGAGCAATTAAGCCTGTGTGCCACAACTGCTGAAGCCCGAGCCCTCGAGGGTCCCTGGGCCATAACTCCTGAGTCTGTGTGCTGCAACTACTGAAGCCTGCCTGCTCTAGAGCCTGTGCTCCACACCAAAAGAAGCCACTGCAATGAAAATCCTGAGCATCGCAACTAGAGAGTTGCACTAGAGAAAGCAACTTGTACTAGAGACAGCAACACCCCACTCGCCGCAACTAGAGGAAGCCTGTATGCAACAACAAAGACCAAGCACAGCCCCAAATAATTAATTACTTAGAATTTTTTATTCATGAAATGTAGGACTATGCTATATGCTTCCTACAGGTCCTTTCCTCATGGTACACCCAGAGAGTTCCCTTGGTTCTTCCCACCCACCCCTCACAATTAATTTCAAAAGATTGCTTGATGTGTTTCTACATCACATTGAAATAGCAGTGTATTTTAGCACACTCCAAAGCAAATTTTGATTAACCATTACAGCTGTTTCCCCCCAAACCACTCCTAAAAACCTTTAAACTTATGTCTTAACCAATTTGCTTGTTGGCTGCTTCATTAAAAATGCTGAGGGCACCTAATGTGCTCTCCCCATATTTCCCTATCTAGATGGATCTTCTCCTCAACTCTTCACATCTCAGGGAAAGAGGCTGACTTATTTATGCTGCCTTTGAACCCAGCTCCTATTATTTACACTATGTAATAGCCTCACATCTAATCTTTCAGCCTTTGATATGTTAATATTTAAGAGACTCTTCCTGATTGGGCAAATCAGAACAAGCCACTCCTTCCTTTAAAACATCTCAATAGCTTTTTATGGCCTAGAAACTAGTCCCCAATCCTTGTAACCACACGTGGAAATCACCACACACGTTCCATCTCCAACATCAGTGTCTGCTCCACTTTCTTCTCTTCCCAGATTAACAGAACATTTTCTGGATCCTAACCATTCTGTAGGACTTATACACCTCCACGCTTTGGCTCATAAGCTTTTCCTTTCAGCTTTACACATCTCCACATCTCTTTTCCACCAATTACTCCTTGAGGTATACTTTACAATTACCTCTTTCAGATCTTTTCCCTCATTTCCCAAGCTGAACTTGATTCTCTGTACATTTTCCATTTCTTCTTTCTCAGTTATAAAACCTATCACTCGGTCTTACGCATTGACTTGTCTGCCTATCTCTCTGTGTCTCCATGAGACTGTAGTTCCTTGATGTTTGACAACAAGTATTAGCAACCTGTGGAGAAGGCAGTGGCACCCCACTCCAGTACTTTTGCCTGGAAAATCCCATGGACAGAAGAGCCTGGTAGGCTGCAGTCCATGGGGTCATGAAAAGTCAAACACAACTGAGCAACTTCACTTTCACTTTTCACTTTCATGCACTGGAGAAGGAAATGGCTCCAGTGTTCTTGCCTAGAGAAGCCCAGGGATGGTGGAGCCTGGTGGGCTGCCATCTATGGGGTCACACAGAGTCAGACATGACTGAAGCGACTTAGCAGCAGCAGCATTAGCAACCTGCTTTCAGAGACTACATAGGATAGTGCTGTGATTATAGCAAGTGCCAATAAAGGCTTGGTGCATGCCTGAGTCAACACAAAAGGAAGTGTTATCTACTGATTGATTGATCTGTTTATATTCCATTTGTTGTGACTGACTTTCAAAACAAGGATAAAAATAGAAAGACTGCTGAACCACCCAGTGGGTATTTCTTCCTTACAGTTCATAGAGATAACCTTTTGGGACTTTGAGGGATAAACAGTGCCCTACCAGACATTCTCAGTCTGGAAAATTCAGGTCTTGGGATTGGGTTGAAAGGAATTCTCCTTGGGTCCTGAATATCAGAAGTATGTTAGAGCCATAATCCTTGTAAAGAACCAAATGCATTCTTCTTTGAAGAAAATTCCCCAAACTGTGCATAGTTCAGTCATTTACAATTCTGAGTTAAAGCTTAGAACTCTAGAAAACACAAGGGTCATGGGCCTTTTGCCAGGTAAAACCTAAAACCAGCAAGCAGAGTGAATGATCATGGAAGACATTTATATCTGTCTTCTCTGACCCAGAAGGGACAGAATTTATTGTATCAAAGCCAGGGACATCTGAAGACAGAGTCTATTTGGAGAACCCAGGAGGTATGAAGTCCTTTAGAACCTGTATTCCCTTCCTAGCATGTGACTGATTAACTTCATCACCACCTACCACATGCACACAACTTAGGCATTTCTTGGAGCAGAAGGTTCTCATAGAAAGTGGGGAGTGGAGGCTGTCTTGCTGCATCAGTACCCATTTGGTGTGATAAATGAACACACTCGAAGAGTCCACCATTTTCTCTTCTAACAAGGCAAACAGCACCAATTCTACCAGCATTCTGCTTTAGACTACATCAAACATGAAAACGGGGGAAACAATCCCCCTAAGTCAGTTTTTTTTTTTTTTTTGGTCAGATATCAGACAACCTCTGATTTGTGTTTGCTCAAGACATAGGAGAATTTATCATTTTGGAGCATTATAAATATATGTTTAGGGCTCAGTTGCTTTCCCACTTCACCAAAATTTCCAGTAATAAGTGATTAAACCGTACTACCTTGGACGTGGGGTATCTCTTCACGACTGCTCCAGCAAAGTGCAGCCGCTGCTCCTTACCTTGGATGAGGGGTACTTCCTCACAGCTGCCCCTCCTGACCTTGAATGTGGAGCAGCTCCTCTCAGCCCTCCCATCCCCGTGCATCCACCGCTCCTTGGACGTCGAGTCAAGGTGGAGAGGTCGGACAGAATGTGGTCCACTGGAGAAGGGAATGGCAAGACACTTCAGTATTCTTGCCTTGAGAACCCCATGAACAGTATGAAAAGGCAAAATGATAGGATACTGAAAGAGGAATTCTCCAGATCGGTAGGTGCCCAGTATGCTAGTGGAGAAGAGTGGAGAATAATAAGGAGTTCATGATCTGAGCCACAGTCAGCTCCTGGTCTTGTTTTTGTTGACTGTATAGAGCTTCTCCATCTTTGGCTGCATAGAATATAATCAATCTGATTTTGGTGTTGACCATCTGGTGATGTCCATGTGTATAATCTTCTCTTGTGTTGTTGGAAGAGGGTGTTTGCCATGACCAGTGCATTTTCTTGGCAAAACTCTATTAGCCTTTGCCCTGCTTTAGTCCACATTCCAAGGCCAAATTTGCCTGTTATTCCAGGTGTTTCTTGACTTCCTACTTTTGCATTCTAGTCCCCTATAATGAAAAGGACATCTTTTTTGGGTGTTAATTCTAAAAGGTCTTGTAGGTCTTCATAGAACCATTCAAATTCAGCTCTTCAGCATTGCTGATTGGGGCATAGACTTGGATTACTGTGATATTGAATGGTTTGCCTTGGAGACGAACAGAGGTCATTCTGTTATTTTTGAGACTGCTTCCAAGTACTGCATTTTGGACTCTTTTGTTGACCATGATGGCTACTCCATTTCTTCTAAGGGATTCCCGCCAACAGTAGTAGATATAATGGTCATCTGAGTTAAACTCACCCATTCCAGTCCATTTTAGTTCGCTGATTCCTAGAATGTTGACGTTTACTCTTACCATCTCTTGTTTGACCACTTTCAATTTGCCTTGATTTATGGACCTAACATTCCAGGTTCCTATGCAATATTGCCTTCACAGCATTGGACCTTGTTTTTATCACCAGTCACATCCACAACTGGGTATTGGTTTTGCTTTGGCTCCATCCCTTCATTCTTTCTGGAGTTATTTCTCCATTGATCTTCAGTAGCGTAATGGACACCTACCGACCTGGGGAGTTCCTCTTTCAGTATCCTATCATTTTGCCTTTTCATACTGTTCATGGGGTTCTCAAGGCAACAATACTGAAGTGGTTTGCCATTCCCTTCTCTAGTGGGAAGAAGGGAATGGCAAACCACATTCTGTCAGACCTCTCCACCCTGACCCTCCCATCTTGGGTGGCCCCGCATGGCATGGCTTAGTTTCACTGAGTTAGACAGGCTGTAGTCTGTGTGAGTAGAATGACTTGTTTTCTGTGATTATAGTTTGTTTGTCTGCCCTTTGATGCCTCTCACCACCTCTCACCGTATTACTTGGGTTTCTTTTACCTTGCATGTAGGGTATCTCTTCATAGCTACTCCAGCACAGCAGATACATTTAATAGATGTCAAATCCAAATATTTGGATTTGGAGTTCTGGATCTAGACATTGCCTCATGTTCAATTGTATATACCTCTGTCCTCTGTGAAGTCTTCATCCACTTAAATTTTCTCTAAAGGGGATAGATTTGCCTCTTTAACTTACCAGATGAGGATTCTACAAATACTTCTATTTGATATTAATCGTTTTCATTCTCCAAGAGTTCTTTTGCATGTCTAAATTATTTTGTTTTGATTGTACCCTTATCTCTTTGGTTCTGTATATCTTGAGATAAAGTACAAACAGAATATTTCGTTACTTATTGAATGCAGTTGTAAATTATTTTGTGTTTAATTTTCTCTAGACTAGGCTACCAACTCCAGTATTCTTGGATTTCCCTTATGGCTCAGCTGGTAAAGAATCTGCCTGCATTGAGAGAAACCTGGATTCAGTCCCTGGGTTGGGAAGATCACCTGGAGAAGGAAAAGGCTACCCACTCTAGTATTCTGGCCTGGAGAATTCCACGGACTGTATAGTCCATGGAGTCACAAAGAGTTGGACACTACTGAGTGACTTTCACTTTCACTTTCAATATAAACTCAAATCCTTTTAAGATTAATCCTTAAGTTCATTGCCCTTCCTTTATCATTTCTGGGGCTCTTCTTTGAACCCTCTTCAGTTTTCCTATATTCTTCTTAAAAGAGAGGAATTGAAGCTGACATTAACTCTCTAATCAGGATCTTCTGCTCTAATGGCATGTAACTGTATAGCTGTTATTTTTTTCTATTAACATATTCCCTTTTAGTGATGGTACCACATTGTCCAAGGTAAGCATGTCTGTGGTGGTTTTTAAAGCCAAAAGCTGTTTGAGTCAACATCCTTATCAACAGGACTCAACCTAAAGAATGAAAGGGAAAGAAGTGCCTTTATGAAAGCCTCCCTCTCAACTCTATGTTTTCAGTGACTCATCCCCGAAACCAGTTTTTTTTTTTTTCCCTTTCCTGTTATGACAGAGATCTTTTGTTAGATTGTCCTTAGAATTTGTTTAACAGTTGCTAAATGCCAATGGTGCTGACAAGAAGCAAGAATTAGGATCTGCTTTGGTTGTAAAGGTATCATATTCATACAGCTCTGCAATGCTGAAATGGGGAATATGTTTATTTGGAGGGTATTATCACTCACAAATATTTGGCTTTCACTTACCAAATTTTAGCAAAACTACATATTTTTGCTGACTTACTAAATGGTAACATTCTACAGACCATTTTCTTTAGGTAACAAGATATCATACTTTAATCTTATTTAGTAGAAAAATAACCAAATGGATGATATTCACAGGCAAATAAAGTTAGTTGGATTTTTGATAAAGCAGCTTCTGCTGTTAGAATGTATACATTTATTTGTTGTCAATCAAAGATGCCAATAACTAGACAAATTTTATTTATTATGTAAATTAACTAATTAAGGAGGAAAAGGGGATGATAGAGGATGAGGTGGTTGGGTAGCATCAGCAACTCAATGGACATGAGTTCAAGCAAGCTCCAGGAGATGGTGAAGGACAGGGAAGCAAGTCCATGGGGTCGCAAAGAGTCAGACACAACTGAGCAATTGAACAATAATAACAAAACTAATTAAGTGTGCATGTGGCTGCGCAGGCACAGGAGGGCCTAGAGGAGCTATCCCACGTTGAAGGTTAGGAACAGCGATGGTAAGGAGATACCCCTTGTCCAAGGAAAGGAACAGCGGCTGTGCTTTGTTGAAGCAGCCGTGAAGAGATACCCCACACCCAAGGTAAGAGAAACGCAAGTAAGATGGTAGGTGTTGCAAGAGGGCATCAGAGGGCAGACATACTGAAACCATACTCACAGAAAACTAGTCAATCTAATCACACTAGGACCACAGCCTTGTCTAACTCTATGAAACCAAGCCATGCCTGCAGGGCAACCCAAAACGGGCGGGTCAAGGTGGAGAGGGCTGACAGAACGTGGTCCACTGGAGAAGGGAATGGCAAGCCACTTCAGTATTCTTGCCTTGAGAACCCCATGAACAGTATGAACAGGCAAAATGATAGGATATCAAAGAGGAACTCCCCAGATCATTAGGTGCCCAATATGCTACTGGAGTTCAGTGGAGAAATAAATTCAGAAAGAATGAAGGGATGGAGCCAAAGCAAAAACAATACCCAGTTGTGCATGTGACTGGTGATCGAAGCAAGATCCGATGCTGTAAAGAGCAATACTGCATAGGAACCTGGAATGTCAGGTCCATGAATCAAGGCAAATTGGAAGTGGTCAAACAAGAGATGACAAGGGTGAATGTAGACATTCTAGGAATCAGTGAACTAAAATGGGCTGGAATGGGTGAATTTAACTCAGATGACTATTATATCTACTACTGTGGACAGGAATCCCTCAGAAGAAATGGAGTAGCCATCATGGTCAACAAAAGAGTCCAAAATGCACTACTTGGATGCAATCTCAAAAATGACAGAATGATCTCTGTTCGTCTCCAAGGCAAACCATTCAATATCACAGTTATCCAAGTCTATGCCCCAAACAGTAATGCTGAAGAAGCTGGAGTTGAACGGTTTTAGGAAGACCTACAAGACCTTTTAGAACTAACACCCAAAAAAGATGTCCTTTTCATTACAGGGGACTGGAATGCTAAAGTAGGAAGTCAAGAAACACCTGGAGTAACAGGCAAATTTGGCCTTGGAATGCGGAATGAAGCAGAACAAAGACTAATAGAGTTTTGCCAAGAAAATGCACTGGTCATAGCAAACACCCTCTTCCAAGAACAAAAGAGAAGACTCTACACATGGACATCACCAGATGGTCAACACCGAAATCAGATTGATTATATTCTATGCAGCCAAAGATGGAGAAGCTCTATACAGTCAACAAAAACAAGACCAGGAGCTGACTGTGGCTCAGATCATGAACTCCTTATTGCCNAAAAAGATGTCCTTTTCATTATAGGGGACTGGAATGCTAAAGTAGGAAGTCAAGAAACACCTGGAGTAACAGGCAAATTTGGCCTTGGAATGCGGAATGAAGCAGGGCAAAGACTAATAGAGTTTTGCCAAGAAAATGCACTGGTCATAGCAAACACCCTCTTCCAACAACACAAGAGAAGACTCTACACGTGGACATCACCAGATGGTCAACACCAAAATCAGATTGATTATATTCTATGCAGCCAGTTTAGTTTCTCTATTTAGTAACTGTTGTCTCAGTATCTTCTTTTTTTGGATATTATCTAACTATTCAATAAACTTCTATCACTTAAATTACCACAATTCTAGAACTTTGTTATCAAATATCTGAAGAGATCATTTTAATTAGATATTTCTAAAATATATTTTTAAAGACTTTACCCAGGTGCTCTTATCTCATTTATACTTAGTCTCATCATATCAAGTTATATTTCTGCAACAGATATAATCAAGTCTTTCTTGACTTCTATTATTCTGAGTTGCAATACAGCATTATACTTATTATTGACTCTAAAGACATGTCTATATGAATTAGATCAACAAACAAACTTTAGTAACAAGTATCAACTTAATATTGAACATTTCCCAGTTTGCGTGAACCTGAAAGTCTCTTTGGCCAGTTTCTTCAATTTGTAAGCCCTTTCTTTTAAATTGAACAGAGCTGTTTATAAATTCAATTTTGATAATATATTCCAGAGAGAGAGCTATCTCATATATAATGTGTGCATAGACACATAATATAAACAGGCAAAACTAGAGATCTCATGGCTTTACTTAAAAATATTGGTCATGAATCAGGTAATACAACATAAATTTATTAATTTAGAAAGAACAGTTGGAATACCTTCAAGTTGCAAACTCAGATGACTAAGGTTTTACTATTTGTAAAGTTTACCTGAGTATTCCCAGTAGTTTGAATTCTAAAACTATCACTTTGTCTCTCTTTTTCTTCTTCCGTTTTAGGTCTTGCCTGAATTAGCTAGGCTGTCTAAGTTCTTTGTATCCTGTATCTCCATTCTGATTAGTAGAGATTTGCAAGAGAAAGACAGTAGGTTTTAGTTCTTCAAAGAACAAGTCTGTCACTTAAATGGTAATAAAAGATTGTTTTGTCCAGCTATATCAACCATGTATCAGTTCAGTTCAGTTCAGTCTCTCAGTCATGTCCAACTCTTTGCGAAATCATGAATCGCAGCACGCCAGGCCTCCCTGTTCATTACCACCTCTCGGAGTTCACTCAGACTCACATCCATCGAGTCCGTGATGCCATCCAGCCATCTCATCCTCCGTCGTCCCCTTCTCCTGCCCCCAATCCCTCCCAGCATCAGAGGCTTTTCCAATGAGTCAACTCTTCGCATGAGGTGGTCAAAGTACTGGAGTTTCAGCTTTAGCATCATTCCTTCCAAAGAAATCCCAGAGCTGATCTCCTTCAGAATGGACTGGTTGGATCTCCTTGCAGTCCAAGGGACTCTCAAGAGTCTTCTCCAACACCACAGTTCAAAAGCATCAATTCTTCAGTGCTCAGCCTTCTTCACAGTCCAACTCTCACATCCATACATGACCACAGGAAAAACCATAGCCTTGACTAGACGGACCTTAGTCGGCAAAGTAATGTCTCTGCTTTTGAAAATGATATCTAGGCTGGACA
>SJYT01025067.1:153363-173471 GCA_006410635.1 Cephalophus harveyi | reverse complement strand
CTGAAGAAGGCTTTCTTATCTCTTCTTGCTATTCTTTGGAAATCTGCATTCAGATGCTTATATCTTTCCTTTGCTTTTCACCTCTCTTCTTTTCACAGCTATTTGTAAGGCCTCCCCAGATAGCCATTTTGCTTTTTTGCATTTCTTTTCCATGGGGATGGTCTTGATCCCTGTCTCCTGTACAATGTCACGAACCTCATTCCATAGTTCATCAGGCACTCTATCTATCAGATCTAGGCTCTTAAATCTATTTCTCACTTCCACTGTATAATCATAAGGGATTTGATTTAGGTCATACCTGAATGGTCTAGTGGTTTTCCCTACTTTCTTCAATTTAAGTCCTAATTTAGTAATAAGGAGTTCATGATCTGAGTCACACCAAAGGTAAAGTTTAATTCATAAATTAGGCACAACAACAGTTTAACAACAATAACTAATGATAAAGTAGAACAATTATAATGATCATTGCAATAAAAGTTATGAGAATGTGGTCTTTCTCTCTCAAAGTAACTTGTACAAATTTAATGCCTCTTCCATCTTAACTGAGCTCTTACCATGTACTGTGGCCATAACTTTTGTGGTTTGATGTACAATAGCAAAACTAGAACAGGTTTTTCCCTTTCTTCACAATTTTACAGATGAAAGGTTTGTTCTTACCATGGGTCTTAGCCATGTCAGCATACATTTTCTCTTTTTTTAATTAAGTTGTGAACTTTCACTTTTTCACTCAGAGAAAGCAGTTTATGGCTTTTCTTTTCATATTCAAATGGCTGATATCACTACTCTTGTGCTTTGTGAAGAGTATTAAGTAAAATAAAGATGACTTGAACATAAGAACTGTGATACCATAGGATGTATGTGTGTTCAGTTGCTTAGTTAAGTCTGACTCTTTGAGACCCCATGGACAGTAGGCCACCAGGATCCTCTGTCCATGGGATTCTCCAGGCAAGAATACTGGAGTGGGTTGCCATTTCCTACTCCGGGGGATCTTTCCAACACAGGGATCAAACCCATGTCTCCTGCGTTAGCAGGCAGATTCTTTACCACTGAGCCACCTGGGAAGCCTGGTGATACCATAGAAAACTGAAAAGTCTACAAAGTGACTAACATGTGGGAAATACTGGCCAAAAATAGAACTCACATCCAGGGTGGAAAAGGAGGATGGTGTACACAAAAAATGGCATACAGTTTAAAATTTATGAATTTTTTATTTCTGAAAATTTTCCATTTAGTATTTTTGGACCACAGGTGACCATGGGTACCTGGAACTGTAGAAAGTGAAATCATAGGTAAAGGGGGATTACTGTATTTTCCCATAAGCTTATGTTGAGGATTTGATGAGATAATGCTTTTAAAAATACTTGGAACATATTAGATGGTCAGTGGAGTCATTGACTAGATATTCATGGAGTAAATAAAATGTTTCAGATTTGGTTCTATGTGATAAGGATGTTACAAAACTATATATTAGCTTTCCTTTTATTCTTATGGTACTTACCTTCTTGTGATTTGGGTGATATGAAATGATGAAAATAGAAAGATGATTTGAGAACAAGAAAAGTACTGGGAAGACTTGAACTAGATGTAGTGATAATAAGAATATAGAGTCAGGGAGACTGCTTTCTATATGGTGGTCAGGAAAACATCTCTCAGTAGAGATTCACACATGGGACACAAGTGGTTAAAAAAAAAAAAAAAAAGTATTAACTGACTTTGAGTTGAGCATGGATTGAAATAAGGCATAATGTTAGCCATCAGTGTTTTCTTAGACTTTAGATCTATACATTCCCAGAACAGTGTTGTCTATCATTCCGTTATGCCCTTTGTGTAAGAATTAAAGGAAATATTTGTGCACTCAGTACTCGTTTCAGATGTTGTTGTTGTTTGGAGATAAATCAGGCGATACTTAAAATTAGAAAAACAGCATTCTGATTACCTTTAAGTTTACTTACTATGTGTTTAATTACTATAGATAGGTAAATAAGCTTTGATTATGTGGGTTGTATAGCATTGGGTTGGCCAAAATTTGAGTTTTTCTGTAAGATCTTATAGAAAAGCCTAAACAAACTTTTTGGCCAACCCAATACTTTTGCATCCTCATCTGAAAAGACATACCTTTGGTTTCTAGCAGGATAGAAAGTTTACATAAAGTCACAACAAAAAGGTGGTGACTTTTTAAATATATTTTTATAATATAATAACATTTATATATAATTTTATTTATGTAATACACTGAGTATTTCAAAGGCAAGGAGTATTGAAACATCATGCAGTTTCTCCCTTTTTTATTTTCAATGATTTAGTTTGTTGTAGCCACATGTTCCGGGAAACAAACTCACTCAGAAGGACAATGCAGATAGTGGAGTGCAGTTTATTACACCGGCGGGCCCAAGGCAGAGTCTGCTCTTAGCCAAGGACCCCGACCAGCATTTGTGAAAATCTTTTATACCCCATGTGTATGTGTCTGAGCCCACCACTCCAAATTCCTTGAGACTTACATAAACCAAGGAAAATACAATCCCAATAACCCCGTCATTCACATGCTATGTGCTCATGTGCTCAAACAGTCAAACAATTAGCCAGTAATCAATAAACCCGAGGTTACACTCCGATACATACAGAAAAATTTATGGCCTGTCTGGAGGAAGGGGTGATGGTGTATGTTTTCTCTTAGGTGGTGAGTAACCTAGATATGATCTTCAAGGTTCCCCTGTCTAGAGGGGGTCATATCCTTCTGTTGTTGTGTTCATAGGCACTAAACACAGAGTCCAGAGTCCATTGGAAAGGTGGCTGAACACGATCAGCATGAACAGGCCTAAGATGGAGTCCAGGCCCTATGAATTCCTTCTTCAAGTTGATTCATTGTGTCTGTGACTTGCCTAGGCAAATTCAAAAACCATCTAGATAGGCTTCTGAATCGTATCAGAAGAGTCCAAATAAACTCCCCACTGTGGAATTTGAGAGTGTTGAGAATCAGGTATTTTTGGACACCAGCCCTTATAATTTTTGAAGTTCAGGCTCCCGCCTGTTTTACTCCTATATCCTAAGGGATCCAGTGATTCATAATCTTTGGTATGGTTCAATGGATGGCATCTGGCCCTGCAGGAATCTTCAAATCCTCATTTTTGTATAGCAGAGAGAGGACTGCTAAATGTGGGTATCCTGAGCTGAAGAAATGGCTTGGGAAGCAAGGAAACTGATTACACCCATTGTTTCCTGCAGAGAGGAAATTACTCAATTCTGGGAGAACAGGCCATGTTTGTTCTACCACAGTGAAGGATTCAAAATTATGATTTGTTTTCTCCGAGGACTTTTGTTTACAAAATTCAGGGATAAAAAGACATAGACTCCAAACTCCATGGAATATATTCCATCTGCTTTAGAGGAAATAGAGGGTTGAATATACTTATAGTTCACAGGGCTGAGTGCTCACTAACATAAGAAGAAAGTTTCTTTACCTTTGTGACCAGAGTTGTTTGGTTATTTTAATCTATAGCTTACGAATTCCTTAGGATCCACAGAAAACACCCCAGCTAATCCAATTAACTAATGCCTGAAATACATTCCCTGTGGATTCTGCTTGTTGCCAGAGTACTTTCTGAAAACCCAATTTTTCATCTACTTGTGTATCAGTCAATTTTTGTGTGTATCCAGACTGGAAATGCTCAGATTGCTGCAAAATGGACCATCTTTTCTCCCCACTTTGACTCACAGGACCCATTCTTAATGATTAGATTCCTAGGGCCAACATTTTAAAGGGCCACCCTTCTGTGTGTGCAGTTAACACATTTTCAAATGCCAATTGGCATATGTGCCTTCCTGTGGGGTAATTAGGCATGTAAATGTAGTAATTGTACATGCAAATTTCCCAGCCCAAAAAGGATGGGAGGTTTCAAAATTCTATCCCTGAGCAGTCACTCAACATTTTAGGGGAACTCCCTTTTTTGAAGCCCAGACTCAAGAAGGGATTATAGTTAATATGTGCCTTGTTTATCTGTGACTACTTCTATGACCTTGGCAATTTTATATTTCAGAATTTTAATCAATTAATTCCAATTTTAAAATGTATACTTTTCACCAGCCTTTACATTGAAAACTTTTTAGTATGAACCACAGAGAGCAGAAACATGGCTAAAGGTTATCTGTACTTGGAGATCAGGATTTGTGTGAGGTGTGTGCTCTGAAGCTAAGGAATTGCTGTGTGGGTTTAGGGAAGGCAATCCTGCAATGAGTGTCAGGAGACAAGAGTTCACATCTCAACTGTCAGGAGACAAGAGTTCATAACTGCATGCGTGAGTCTCAAACAGTGTCTCTGAGTTACTGATTTCTTTTTTATAGGGAGAGTTTTATGGTTATCTTGTTTTTACTTTACGTTATCTTTCAGTCCCCTTAAATTTTAAAAAATTCTATGGACCATAAAAACAAAGATCAAGTTTTTCAGTCATTTTGCTTTAAACACAGTAAGCTGAGATTCCTTGGTGGCACATCAGAATGTCCTTGAAGTGGCTGAGATATTTAGGCTCTTCAAGTATTTCAAATGCTCTTTCTTTCAAGCATTATGTCCTAACCCCAGGATTCTATCCATTTTCTGTTCTTTGAGGCTTTACCTATTTGATAATGGTTGTTCTAGAAAAGAAATTTCATATGAGGTTTTGGTGAGTCAGTTGGTAACTATGCTTAGGTGTCACATAGATACCTGTACCAGACAGGACCTTAAGAACTATTTAGTCCCAGTTTGTCATTTTGAAGAAAGATAATGACTCATTTAACTAAGTTAATTCTTTTTCGCTTTTATTGCTTACCTTTTTCTTAGAAGGCAACTATTTCTGTGGCTCATATTTCTTTTAGAGGGTTTAAGATTTTCCCAGTGTTTATTTTTATTGTTTCAGCATTAATGCAGATTTTAAGTCATTTTGTCCTATTATACCTCCTACATCATCATTAGCTTCAAAATTACCATCCAGCATTCTGGATCAGAGCTGCCTAAATTTATTTTCTTTGTCAAGATTATAGCCTGTGTCATAAATATATTTGTATTATTGCAGGAACTTATTTTAATATACATGATTATTTTACATTAAGTGGTCATATCTCTCATGTTAATGGTCCATCCAAATTTAATATTGAAAAATAGTTTTAAAATT
Organism: Cephalophus harveyi; assembly: GCA_006410635.1. NCBI lineage: Eukaryota > Metazoa > Chordata > Mammalia > Artiodactyla > Bovidae > Cephalophus > Cephalophus harveyi. The sequence continues at coordinate 168,327 of SJYT01025067.1, read as the reverse complement.
TTACTTTTAAAATATATACTCAAGATATTAGTTACCTCTATTTTGAAAATTCAAGGAATAGTCACATGAATGTCATTCTAGGTTTTTGTCTTGATATAAAGTGTTACCTTGATATATATTTACTGATTGTGGAAAATCCACTCCAACATAACTGTTTCTGGCATATTTGTTTAAAACTAGAAGGAAATGGCAACCCACTCTAATATTCTTGCCTGGGAAATCCCATGGACAGGAGCCTTACAAGTTACAGCCCATGAGGTCACAAAAGAGTGGTAAACAACTTAGAAGCTAAACAACAACAACAAAGTCATGTAATCCGAGGTGTTTTGCTGTAAATTGTCTCTAGATAACTCTGGTAAATGAAGAGGTTTGCTAGAATAGTGGATAATCTGAAAGATACAAGTTATGGAAAATGTTGCTAAGACTCATAGCTACTTCCCCTCTTTGATTCACAGTCTCAATTTCTCTTTGCATATCATTTCCATTTTACTTTTTTTCCAAATGTTTTTCTGCAGTCTTACAGTCTTGGCTTCTATGAGAAATACTTTGTCATCATTCTACACAGAATATTTTAGACACTCAAGTTCTCTATTTCCTCCCTGTCTTGTCATTGCAATTGCCTGCTTGCTTTCTCTACTTGGGGTACCATGGCCTCCTTGCTGGTGTTCCTGGGACATGCCAGCCTGACTTTTACCGTTGGAAGTTCCTTCTGCCTGAAGCTTTTTCTATGTATTTGTTATGTATTGTTATGTATTTTCTTGGGTAAAACTTGCTTATATCCTTCAAAGTTTTGGTTCCTATGTCATCTTTTCAAATTAAAACTGTGACTCAGCAATTATGTCACCCCTTATTCAATTTGTATTTTCTTTGTTTCATGGGATTTATCACTTTGTCATAAATATTTCATCATATCCTCACTTCAGTTCAGTTCAGTCACTCAGTCATGTCCAACTCTTTGCAACCCCATGAACCATAGCATGCCAGGCCTCGCTGTCCATCACCAACTCCCAGAGTCCACCCAAACCCATGTCCATTGAGTCAGTGATGCCATCCAACCATCTCATCCTCTGTTGTTCCCTTCTCCTCCTGCCCTCAATCTTTTCCAGCACCAGGGTCTTTTCAAATGAGTCAGCTCTTCACATTAGGTGGCCAAAGTATTGGAGTTTCAGCTTCAACATCAGTCCTTCCAATGAACAACCAGGACTGATCTCCTTTAGGATGGACTGGTTGGATCTCCTTGCAGTCCAAGGGACTCTCAAGAGTCTTCTCCAACACCACAGTTCAAAAGCATCAATTCTGCACTCAGCTTTCTTTATAGTCCAACTCTTACATCCATACATAACCACTGGAAAAACCATAGCCTTGACTAGATGGCCCTTTGTTGACAAAGTAATGTCTCTGCTTTTTAACATGCTATCTAGGTTGGTCATAACTTTTCTTCCAAGGAGTAAGTGTCTTTTAATTTCATGGCTACGATCACCATCTGCAGTGATTTTGGAGCCCAGAAAAATAAGTTTTTATTTTATTATCTGTCTCTCCCACTAGATCACAAGCTCCAAAGGGTTGGATCTTTCTCTCTTTTATATGCTGATGTGTCCCATTTGCTTCAAAGAGTGCCTAGTACATAGCAGGCTCTCAATAAACACTTGCTGAGTTAATGAATAAATGGTGCCATCTCTCTGTTCAACTCCACAGGACCTCAGAAGTCCAGAACATGACAATCATCTCAGTTTAAACTATCAATTAAAAGATATAATTCACTCCACCTAGTCAGTAAAACATTTTTTCCTTAAATGTCCACTTATGATCAAATCTGTTGAGGCCAAAATAACTGAATTCTCTAGCCCAGCTCCCATGCAGAAGGCCTGAGGACAAGAAGATAATCTCTGAGAAGTAGGCTGTGAGGAACTGTGGACTTCCTGCCTGCTGTCATCCCTTTTATGTCAAATTCTGTTATATTAATATCGTTCCCCAAAGAAGATCATATTTGATTTATGAGATTAAAACAGGGATGAAAATTCATCAAATTAGTGCTTTATCTTAATGATAGAACCAAAGTAGATAGTTTGTGAAAGACCCTGAAATGATTTCATTGCAGTCATATATATATATATATATATATATATATATATATATAATGTTGAATTCAGTTCTCAAATGCTTTAAACATATTCAAAGAATATTCACTTGGAAATTGAGAATTCTAGGTTCTAACTTTTGTTTCATCCCTTATGTAACCTTGTATAAGTCCTCTTGTCACTTTGCTGGTTTCAGGTTTTCATATGTAAACTGTGAATGTTAGATTAGTTGAAGTCATCATTTTATATATGAGTCTATGATTCATATCATTCCTACAAAAGGAGAAAATAATTGTTTTGGGAAATTTTATTAGCAAAAGAAATGAACCAAATAATTTGTTTATTAACCTATAATTTGTTAGATATCTATTTCCAAAATGAAAGTTGTCATCCACCACCATCATCATCATATTATATGATAAAAAAAACAAAGCAATGATGTCACTTGAATAGCTAGTCAAATGTTAATTTTAACAGTGATATTCTTTACTATTCTGATACTTATGCAGTTGACTTTGATAAAGTGGACATTGACCACAATTAACTAAAATGCATTACAGTGAAATGTAAAAGGATATAAGCATAGAAAAAAAGAGATACATGTATTCTTAATTTTTCTTTAAGTAATATTTTATCCAATATGTCTTCTTAATATAAATATACGTAAATATACATTGTTTCTCCAGCTAGATTCTAAAATTTCTTAGACTTCCGACTACAGCATCTCCCTCAGGTGTGTCATTCACTGTAGATGTTAATAAGATTAGTGATGGAATAATATTCCATGAATTAATCATAGCCCCCTATGTCCTTCCTCTATTCCTGAATCCTTAATTATTTTCACATGCATTATTTGTGTACATCTTTGACAGTCTTTAATTCATCTTTCCAGTGGATATTTATAAGGCCTAGGCAGAGGCGAGGGTTGTTTGGAGGTGTTGATCAAGAGCAAGTTCAGTAAACAGCATTTCAATGCATGAAGATCGTATGTGCACATGATGAGGTTGTGGGAGGAGATGAGAAGCACCCACTGACAAGAGAGAAGTAAGTAGAAGGTTTACAATGAGTTGCAGAAGGGAAATTGTAATCAATGCATTAGTTTCTTTGGACTTACATCTTAAAAATATCAGTTTGTCAGGGCATCAAGAACATTTTCTTAGAGAACTCACTTACCAGTTAAGGACACTGATGAATCCAAGCCTTGTTCACTAAAATGCTAGCTGAAACCAGTGCACTTTTTGTTAAAAACAAACAAAATCAAAAGTTCAGAACAATCTCATCTGCATCCCCCTCCTATCTCTGTGCACACGTATATTATGCTTAACTGATTTGGTTAGATGGTCTCTATGTCTTAAGACTAATAAATCATTTTCATTGTAATTATTAATAGAAGTTAGTGACTAATCATAACTCTTTATTATATAAGGTATATATTTTTCATTTCCATGCCTATTATGTTTCATAATATGAAAAAATGCCTTAAGAAAACTTTCTATTATGCTATTACTAGAGTTCCTACTCTTGAGTCTCTCTTATCTAATGGTGTCAATAACAGAATGATTACATCTTACTTTATGTGACTCAAGTTGCAGAACAAAAATGAGAAAGAATCAGACCTGCCACTCACTTGGAAAAGCTACAGTAGACTTCTGGATACCATTCAAGGGAAGTTAGGGGAAATGCCTCAGTTGCATATGCTAGTAAACACAAAATCCAACAAATTTTCTTCACCATTCTTTTTACTTCCTTAGTGTAGCTGCTAAAAAGCAAGCTATCTTAAATGGGAAATAGTGCTTGTAATGTCTAGACAAAATTGAGACCAGTCCCTGTGCCAGTTCAGTGGGGCTCCATTCCTCAACTTGAGTAAAACTTCCACCTCCCCTAAAAAGCAAACATGCAAACAAAAATCAGGCACATGTCACACCACATTTCTTTCTGGCTTAGTAACTTTCACTAATTACTAGTGATGATAATGATGATGATGTTCTTGATGATGATGGTGATAGTGATGATGACAATTTTGACAAAAATGATATTGCCATTGCAAAGGTAAAAATTGACCTTTTTACTTCATTTTGGGCATATGTCTTTTTCAAAATACAATTTAGTGAGCCCCCATGAGCATGCTAAAACAATCATACAGCTAATTATGAAAACCTGTCTTTTTGAACCATAATCCTAGCTGGAACCACAGAGTATTAAAATACCAATTGAGTGCTTCCAACTTTTAAACTCAGTGTACATTATCTCAGGTTACTAATTTTTGATGATTTCTTAACTTGCACCTACCCTAAATGGGGCACACAAAGTCAAGGTAATATTCCCTGTGAGGCCAAGTATTTCCCCCTGAGTGTGTTTTCTACCCAAGTTTGTGTGTGTTATGCCTGTATGTGTACTTGCACTTTGGTTTTTGGTTTGGTAATTCCTTTTACATCTTTATTTCCCTCCTAGTGATTCCCTTTACTTATTGGAATGAAGCCCTCTTAACAGACATGGGACACACCCAGCCCCTCAGGAGCCTAGAGTGGTTTGGCAAAAAGAATCCCAGCTTGCTGTTTAGTGGGACTTTGCCAAGCCAACACAGCTCTAATTGCATCTTTCCACTGGTTTACCCTACCCACTCCCCTCCCCATACTGCCTCTTCCTTCTTCTCAACAGTCTTTAGTGTGTACTGAAAAAATGTTATTATAATGAGTACTGTATATTCACAACAAGTTTCAGTGAATTTGGTAGCCAAAAAGATGTAGATTTTTTATTAGCAGTAGCTCTCTAATGGAGATAATATTTATAGAATGAGCCTGCTTGTTTGTAGTTTCAAAGATAAATAAAATGAATAATATCCAAACATGATAATCAACATGTCAGTTTCCAACTACATTGGCATTTAGCATGAATGCTTGCTCCATACTTATTCTGTAAAGAGTAAAGGATAGGCATTAGTACCAGCTCCCTGGGGAATGGTGTTTTCAGCATTATTTCAATATGAACAATTTTCTTTTGTTTATAGCAGGTATAATAGAGCCATAGGAGGAAAATGAAAAATTACAAATGCATGCAAAGTTTTTATCAAACCCTTTTGCATAGCAATAGGTCTGTACAATTCTTTTTCCTGTCATTTAATCCTCTGAGTAATAGAATATATTCAAAGGTGAAGTCTTTAGTATTTCTCTTCTGTGTTCAGAAGCTTTCAGTGTTTGCTCATTACTTAATCTGTTTTTCTTTCTTGAGAGGGACACATGATGTCTGCCCCCTGCTGACTTTTCAGATGCAACATACACATGTGTTCAAATTCTCTAAGGTAGAATGAGGATTTTAGGTTACCTATTTCCTAGGTTTGAACTTTGATGAGAGGCTAGTACCCTGAACTTTTGTGAGTGGCATGTGAAAAAGTTATTGCTCAAGAAATTTGCTTGCTTGAGGACCAGGCTCTGTCATTTCTCAGCTGGATGATCTTCAGAGTATTATAAGCCTTTATAAACTGCAATCTATGCATTTGTAGAATGGGAATATTGACCTCTGATTGTAGTGAAGCTTAATGAAGATGATGTAAGTGGAGCAAGCTCTCTGTACACACTAGATCTCTCTACTCATCAACTCTTCATCCATGTTTGCTTGATAGAGGTTTCACATGACCTTGTAGCGATATGTCAGTGTTGCTATCACAGGTAATGTTTAAAATCTTTTGATGTTCTGTCCTGCATAAATTAATGTACAAAGTAGTTGTGTTGCTGGTAAATCTTTAACAAGAGGCTGTGGTGAAGGGGATGAAGGATAGGGGCTCTCTTTTGCAATGTTAGCTGATTTTTGTCATGTAAATATACCCACTTCAGTCAATTGCTATTAATATGACATCACTGAACATGGAGCTGGTAAGAGGGGAATAGTAGCACATCATTTTACAGTATTTCCACCATACAGATAAAATTGATATAAATAACCTCAAGAATTTAGATAATAGTGAAATATAGTGCAATAATTAGCAATTGATTAATTGTATATATTCTTTTGCTTTTATTTAATATACTTTAAGTAAATGTTTATTAGTTAATAATGGTGCTGTCTAACAATTAGCTTGAAAATTCCTGAAACTTTCATCTTCTACTCTCACAAGCCAGCAACAGTAGGTTCCACTGTATCTATGCATATTTACCAGCAAGTCCCTGGTCCTTTGAGGTTAGCTATATGAGACAGAATTGAAACCAAGCAGCTCTCCAAGGAGAGAGTTTATTGATGCAAAGGATAAGTAAATCATTTATGTGTACAGTCAAGGAAATGTAAGTGATAAAGTGTTAAGTATTGAAAGTTTGTGTGTAGACCAATGATGTCCCCTGGGAAATTACCATCTCTCAACTAATTAGCTGAGGACAAATCCCACTGGCCTGAGTGCATCCTCAGGGAACTGGCGTTCTTGACAAACCCTTATGGAATATTCTGACTGCCCTGTCCTGGAGGAGTTGGAGGGCAGAGTGTATAGCCCACTTATTTAAACTGGTCTGTCTCCAAGGGCTTATGTCTTAGGGTAGTGGCTCATGAAGATGGTATTTTAATTTGTTGTTTTAATGAATTTAATTTTTCTTGTTATATGTATCTCTAAAAGTTGTTTTGTTTGTTTTATCTGTTTTGCCTTAAAATTAAGCTTGCATGTGTATTTATCATGCAGGTTATACCTATTTATTTATCAATAAAAGCAACCTAAATAAGCAAATTAACTTTTTAAAATACATATCAAAGGGAATAAATCTTGTTTTGGTGTCCAAGAAATAAGTACCAATTAAAGACATTTAAGCAATTCCATTTCTCAGAGGATGGGGTGTTGGTTTTCATTATCTAATTCTTCTGAGACATTTTCCTAGACCATACTGGACAGACACTCAAACCCTTGTCTTCCATGATGGTGTTGCTAAATCCCTTAGAAAGGTAATTTATATTTTTGGGGGGTTTCACCTCCCAGGGTTTCAAAGTATATCCAGGCTGAGATAATTGATGACCTTATGAATACTGTTTGAGCTTTGTGGTAGCATGCCGAGACCTCTTTCCTTGAGGCAGGAAAGCTAATGACCCACCCCTTCTATCCTGAATCCAGTGGAGATGTCAAACTCTATGAATCATAATAATAAAAAAAAGTTACAAATTATTTTCTAAGAAAGATATATACATTTGCCTATAGCCATTTGCTGGACTGATAAACTGTGGCTGGTAAGACCACTTGAGTAAAATTCTGGAGCTTGATTTTCATATTCTGTTTCAAATACCTGTGTAGCATTCATTTTTACTCTGATTATGAGAGAATATATTCCCGAATTCTCTGTAATTCAATTACTAATTGGTCCTCACATTCTTAAACTTTGTTTGGTTGGGTGGCAAGTAAGAATGTTTTTCAATTCTGTTATTTTCACTGTGACAAAAACAAGCTATTTCCTTTCTACATGTTGTGAATTTCCTTAAAGTACACGGTGCTCCCTTCAGTTAAATCTAAGAAAAACATCTATACCAAATTTCCATTGTTTTTATGGAATCCTTCTGCAATTACTATATTTTTAATTAATTTATTTATTTTAATTGGGGGCTAATTTACAATATTGTGGCAATTTTTGCAATACATCGACATGAATCAGCCATGGGTATACATGCAATGACTATGTTTTTACTAGATAAATTTATTTAGAGATGATAGACTATTTAATAGGATACAAGACATTTTATTTTTTAACCTCAAGGAATCTTTGAGATTACCTAGTACATTGTTCTCAATTTATATGTGATGAAACTGAGACTCATCAGTTCAGTTCAGTTCCTCAGTCGTGTCCGACTCTTTGCGACCCCATGAATCGCATCACTCCAGGCCTCCCTGTTCATTACCATCTCTCGTAGTTCATTCAGACTCACATCCATCGAGTCAGTGATGCCATCCAGCCATCTCATCCTCGGTCGTCCCCTTCTCCTCCTGCCCCCAATCCCTCCCAGCATCAGAGTCTTTTCCAATGAGAAGTCTAATATTCCATCCAAAATTACAAAACTTGCATAAAAATCTGAAATTTATGCAAATCTCTTCATCACACTGTGCTCCTTTACATTGTTCCAACTTCCAATTTCTTCCCTTCATGGGATCTTCAAGGGACCATTCCTCCTGACTAGAGTACTACTTCCTCCGGCTTCTTCTCACACTCAGGTCCCAGCTGGAGGGGTCTACCCTATTATTCTACATCTCTGTCATTTACATTTTTCCGTCACAATACTAATCACAGTTTGAGATTGCTTTTCTGTTGCATTTGCTTGTTTAGCTGTTTATTTTATTGACCTATCCACTCTAGCTTCACGTCAGTTCAGTTCAGTTTAGTTCAGTTGCTCAGTCGTGTCTCGTTGCGACACCATGAATCGCAGCACACCAGGCCTCCCTGTCCATCACCATCTCCCGGGGTTCACTCAGACTCACGTCCATCGAGTCAGTGATGCCATCCAGCCATCTCATCCTCTATCGTCCCCTTCTCCTCCTGCTCCCAATCCCTCCCAGCATCAGAGTCTTTTCCAATGAGTCAACTCTTCTCATGAGGGGCCCAAAGTGCTGGAGTTTCAGCTTTAGCATCATTTCTTCCAAAGAAATCCCAGGACTGATCTCCTTCAGAATGGACTGGTTGAATCTCCTTGCAGTCCAAGGGACTCTCAAGAGTCTTCTCCAACACCACAGTTCAAAAACATCAATTCTTCAGTGCTCAGCTTTCTTCACAGTCCAACTCTCATCCATACATGAACACTGAAAAACCATAGCCTTGACTAGATGGATCTTTGTTGGCAAAGTAATGTCTCTGCTTTTGAGTATACTATCTATGTTGGTCATAACTTTTCTTCCAAGGAGAGTAAGTATCTTTTAATTTCATGACTGCAGTCACCATCTGCAGTGATTTTGGAGCCCAAAAAAATAAAGTCTGCCACTGTTTCCACTGTTTCCCCATCTATTTCCCATGAAGTGATGGGACCAGATGCCATGATCTTCGTTTTTTGAATGTTGAGCTTTAAGCCAACTTTTTCGCTCTCCTCTTTCACTTTCATCAAGAGGCTTTTGAGTTCCTCTTCACTTTCTGCCATAAGGGTGTGGTGTCATCTGCATATCTGAGGTTATTGATATTTCTGCCGGCAATATTGATTCCAGCTCGTGCTTCTACCAGCCCAGCGTTTCTCATGATGTACTCTGCATAGAAGTTAAATAAGCAGGGTGACAATATACAGCCTTGACGTACTCATTTTCTGATTTGGAACCAGTCTGTTGTTCCATGTCCAGTTCTAACTGTTGCTTCCTGACCTGCATACAGATTTCTCAAGAGGCAGGTCAGGTGGCCTGATATTCCCATGTCTTTGAGAATTTTCCTCAGTTTATTGTGATCCACACAGTCAAAGGCTTTGGCATAGTCAATCAAGCAGAAATAAATGTTTTTCTGGAACTCTCTTGCTTTTTCCATGATCCAGTGGATGTTGGCAATTTGATCTCTGGTTCCTCTGCCTTTTCTAAAACCAGCTTGAACAATAGGAAGTTCATGGTTCACGTATTGCTGAAGCCTGGCTTGGAGAATTTTGAGCATTACTTTACTAGCATGTGGGATGAGTGCAATTGTGTGGTAGTTGGAGCATTCTTTGGCATTGCCTTTCTTTGGGATTGGAATGAAAACTGACCATTTCCACTCCTGTGGCCACTGCTGGGTTTTCCAAATTTGCTGGCATATTGAGTGCAGCACTTTCACAGCATCATCTTTAGTACAATGTCATGAACCTCAGTCCATAGTTCTTCAGGCACTCTATCTATCAGATCTAGGCCCTTAAATCTATTTCTCACATCCACTGTATAACCATAAGGGATTTGATTTAGGTCATACCTGAATGGTCTAGTGTTTTTCCCTACTTTCTTCAATTCAAGTCTGAATTTGGCAACGAGCTCATGATCTGAGCCACAGTCAGCTCCCAGTCTTGCTTTTGCTGACTGTATGAGCTTCTCCATGTTTGGCTGCAAAGAATATAATCGATCTGATTTTGGTGTTGAACATCTGGTGATGTCTGTATGTAGAGCCTTCACTTCTGTTGTTGTAAGAGGGTGTTTGCTATGACCAGTGCGTTCTCTTCACAAAAATCTATTAGCCTTTGCCCTGCTTCATTCTGTATTCCAAGGCCAATTTTGCTTGCTACTCCAGGTGTTTCTTGACTTCCTACTTTTGCATTCCAGTCCCCAGAACTGACTGTGGCTCAGATCATGAACTCCTTATTACCAAATTCAGACTTAAATTGAAGAAAGTAGGGAAAACTGCTAGACCATTCAGGTATGACCTAAATCAAATCCCTTATGATTATACAGTGGAAGTGTGGAGAGTGGAAAAAGTTGGCTTAAAGCTCAACATTTCAAAATGAAGATCATGGCATCTGGTCCCATCACTTCATGGGAAATAGATGGGGAAACAGTGGAAACAGTGTCAGACTTTATTTTTTGGGGTTCCCAAATCACTGCAGATGGTGACTGCAGCCATGAAATTAGAAGACGCTTACTCCTTGGAAGAAAAGTTATGACCAACCTAGGTAAAATACTCAAAAGCAGAGACTTTACTTTGCCAACTAAGGTCCATCTAGTCAAGGTTATGGTTTTTCCTGTGGTCATGTATGGATGTGAGAGTTGGACTGTGAAGAGAGCTGAGCGCCGAAGAATTGATTCTTTTGAACTGTGGTGTTGGAGAAGACTCTTGAGAGTCCCTTGGACTGCAAGGAGATCCAACCAGTCCATTCTGAAGGAGATCAACCCTGGGATTTCTTTGGAGGGAATGATGCTAAAGCTGAAACTCCAGTACTTTGGTCACCTCATGAGAAGAGTTGACTCATTGGAGAATACTCTGATGCTGGGAGGGATTGGGGGCAGGAGGAGAAGGGGACGACCGAGGATGAGATGGCTGGATGGCATCACGGACTGGATGGATGTGAGTCTGAGTGAACTCTGAGAGATGGTGATGGACAGGGAGGCCTGGTGTGCTGCGATTCATGGGGTCACAAAGAGTCGGACACGACTGAGTGACTGAACTGAACTGATAATGAAAAGGATATCTTTTTTGGGTGTTAGTTCTAAAAGGTCTTGTAGGTCTTCATAGAACCGTTCAACTTCAGCTTCTTCAGGGTTACTGGTTGGGGCATATACTTAGATTACTGTGATATTGAATGGTTTGCCTTGGAAACAAGCAGAGATCATTCTGTCGTTTTTGAGATTGCATCTAAGTACTGCATTTCGGACTCTTGTTGACCATGATGGCTACTCCATTTCTTCTAAGGGATTCCTGCCCACAGTAGTATATATAATGGTCATCTAACTTAAATTCACCCATTCCAGTCCATTTTAGTTCACTGATTCCTAGAATGTTGACGTTCACCCTTGTCATCTCTTGTTTGACCACTTGCAATTTGCCTTGATTCATGGACCTGACATTCCAGGTTCCTGTGCAATATTGCTCTTTACAGCATTGGACCTTGCTTCTATTACCAGTCACATCCACAACTGGGTATTGTTTTTGCTTTGGCTCCATCCCTTCATTCTTTCTGGAGTTATTTCTCCACTGATCTCCAGTAGCATATTGGGCACCTACTGACCTGGGGAGTTCCTCTTTCAGTATCCTGTCATTTTTCCTTTCATACTCTTCATGAGGTTCTCAAGGCAAGAATACTGAAATAGTTTGCCATTCCCTTCTCCAGTGGACCACATTCTGTCATGTCAGCTAGGCCAGCACATCTCCGAATCCAACCTCCCTCATAGTACAGTAAATAACTGTTAAGTGAATTAATAAATGAAAGAAAGGAAGGAAAGAGGAAAGAAGGACAAAAAGAAGGAAAGAAAAAGGAAAGAAGAAAAGAAAGGAGGGAGAGAGAGAGGAAGAAAGTCATAACTTTCATCAAGTTACTGTTTATGATTTAATTGGACACATTCCTTCGTGGAAGTAGGGAATAACTAGGGAGAGTTTGTTAAGTGATTACTTTTAAGCTATTTGATTTCAGTCATATAATTGCCAACAATAAGTATGACAATTCTTGCCAGATGCAATACTCTTTCTCTTTCTCCACCAAGGGCAAATATTCTTAACCTATTAATAAGAAATTTTATTCCTAAATGCAGACTTGAACCAAAGTCTCTCAAAACAGAACTCTAGGCAATCATTCTAAATGGGTGTGTGAAAGCTATTTGACATTTTTTATCTATGTGATATCATTGAATAGTTTTATTTTTTAACTTTATTTTTATTTTCTGTTTTTTTCATTTTTAGCAGGATAATCAGCTATAATATAGACAGAAATGTCTGAAGATTCTTACACCTGGATGTTTTTGATAATTGTCATTAAATGTTATAAATGAAATGTATTGAATAACTTTGACCATGATGCATATTCCTAATCATTTTTAAAAATTCTATTCACATATACATTCTTTTGTAGGTGGGAAGAAAGAAAACTCTAAAGCAGGCAATTGTAAAATGAATTTTAGACAGTTCAAAATTATAGTAACCTGAATCTCTATAAAACACATTTACATATATGCAGTCAGGCTGATCTATAGATTTATGATACATTTCTCTTTTATACCTCTGATTTTCTGAATAAGCAAAAAGTCTTGGCTATTTTTCCTGGGGTATGTTACTTTCCCTTTTTACAGCTGGCAGCCTCTGTAAGATTTGTACTTCCCCTTTCCTCTTCCATACTCCTAGAAATAGAATTCAAGGAAACATCCTAAAATTCAGTTTTCTAAGGGAAGTTTGCATTTGCCATACTGTACTTCCCACTAAAACACTTTTTAGAGGCATTGCTCTCTTCTTGACAATTTGTTTCTTGAGTAATGACCTTTTGTCATGTAATCCATCCCTAGGTTATTTCATCTTTTTTTTAATTTTTATTTTTAGTTCCCTATTTGTTGTTTCTTGCTGTTAAATATATCATGTGTTCAAAAGAATATATATAGCACATCCATGCAACCTAATATTTAGAATAAACACATAAATGAATAAATAAAAATAAATGAGTTTAAATGTACTTAGTACCTAGATGCATAAATAGAAAACTACCAAGACTTCTGAAGAACTTGTTTCTCCTTGTTCCATCCCAGTTATCTCTATTCTGCTTTTGTGTTAATACCCTGCATCTGTCCTAATTTTATTAGATATCTGTGTGCTCAAATACAACAAAATGTCTACTTTTTAATCACCTTTATGAAGGCATATTTTATATATAATAAAAGCTTATCAACTTGTTTAAGGTTTTTTGAATTTGAATTGGTATTAATATATTCAGTAATCAGTATTTCAAGATGAAGAATTTATCCTTAACCATGAAAAGTTTCCCTGAGCATCTCTGCCAACAATCCTCTGCTTCCACATAGACCTGGCAACCTTTGATCAACTTTCTGTCATTCTAGTTTTGCCATATCTAGAATATCATATGCATGAACTAACATAGTATATAGTCTTTCATCCTTAACTTCTTTTGTTTAATGTTTGCCAACAAAGGTGTCTAGTCAAGGCTATGGTTTTTCCAGTAGTCATGTATGGATGTGAGAGTTGGACTGTGAAGAAGGCTGAGCACCAAAGAATTGATGCTTTTGAACTATGGTGTTGGAGAAGACTCTTGAGAGTCCCTTGGACTGCAAGGAGATCCAACCAATCCATTCTAAAGGAGATCAGTCCTGGATGTCCTTTGGAAGGAATGATGCTAAAGCTGAAATTCCAGTACTTTGGCCACCTCATGCAAAGAGTTAACTCATTGGAAAAGACTCTGATGCTGGAAGGGATAGGGGGCAGGAGGAGAAGGGGATGACAGAGGATGAGATGGCTGGATGGCATCACTGACTCGATGGATGTGAGTTTGAGTGAACTCCGGGAGTTGGTGATGGACAAGGCTGGCGTGCTGCAATTCATGGGGTCTCAAAGAGTCGGACACGACTGAGTGACTGAACTGAACTGAACTGAACATTTCTGAGATTCATCCGTTTGTATTTATCAGTAGCTCATTTTTTCTATTTTCCTTTCAGTTGATAGCCACTTCGGTTGTTGTAAATGTTTGGTTGTCATAAATAAAGATGCTATGAACATTTGCATACTACTTTGTATATGGACATATATTTTTGTTCCTCTTGAGTAAAAAATACCTAGAAGTGGATTTGATGAAAAGCTTGATAAATATATGATTGTGTGTGGTTAGTCACTTGGTCTTGTCTGACTCACTGTGACCTGTGAACTGTAGTCCACCAGGCTCCTCTGTCTATGGAATTCTCCAGGCAAGAATACTGGAGCTGATTGCCACTCCCTCCTCTAGGGGATCTTCCCGACCAAGGACCAAACCAGGTTTCCTGTGTTGCAGGTAAATTCTTTATCATCTGAGCCACCAGGGAAGCCATAAATATATGATTAACATTAAAAAACTGAAAGTACAAAACTGTTTTTTAAAAGACTACACCATTTTTCTTTCCCATCAGCAATTGGTGAAAGTATCATAACTCTGAATTCTTGCCAACCATTATTATTGTCTTAGTAGTCTTTTATTTTCATTTTATCAACTAGAAATTATATTAAACATATTTTATGATGTTTATGTACAGTTTATATACTCCTTTGTAAATTTCAAATCTTTTGCACATTGCATTTATTACTCATGTTATTTATCTTTTTATTACTGAGTTTTAAGAGTTCTTTATGTATTGCTGGATAGAAGTCATTTATTAGAAATATATTCTGCAAATATTTTCCCCCAGTCTTTTCCTCGCCTTCTCATGTCCTAAATAATACCTTTCAAAGAGCAGAAGTTTTTACTTTTGAGAAAGTCATATTTGTCTTTTTTTTATGGTTAATATTCTACATCTTAAAAGTATCTGTTTTCTTTAAAGTTT
>SJYT01025067.1:122731-153191 GCA_006410635.1 Cephalophus harveyi | reverse complement strand
TTTAAGATATTCGTCCTAATTTTCTTATAGAAGTTAAATAGGTTTAGTATTTTTGTTTAGATCTAAAAATGACTCATTTTGAGTTAATTTTTTTACATGGTTCTAGGTAAGGGTCAAGATTTATTTATATCTTTTGTATGGGTATTCATGTCTTTCATGCTCCCTTAATTTTCCTTTTTCTTTGAATTACCTGCCTTCTGTGCTGGAAATTTATATCTAAATTCTCTTCCATTTCAATGATTTATATGTTTATCTTGATAGCAATACCACCTTATCTTCATTATTGTAGGGGCTTCCAAGGTGGTGCTAGTAAAGACTCCACCTGCAAATGCAGGAGATGTAAGAGATGCGGGTTTGATCCCTGATTCAGGAGTATCCCCTGGAGGAGGGCATGGCAACCCACTCCAGTATTTCTGGCCTGGAGAATCCCATGGACATAGGTTTACAAAGAGTTGGACACGACTGAAGCAACTGATTATTGTATCTTTATAGTAAGTGCTGGAGTCCAGCTCCAGCAGCCAGGGAATCAGCCTGAAGAGGCGAGCGGTGTCGGTGGACGATGGTGTAGCCTCTGACTCATAGTAAGGAACTACATGTTTATTTCAAGCTTCAGGTTCTCTTTTATACTTTCACAAAAGCATTAGATCAAAGGTTTGACATTTTCACTTTCCCCCACCCAGATTTACTGTCTCCAGAAATCACTGTTGTCCTATAAACAGAGTTCCTGCTTCAGCGATTCTCTCAGAATCTGCTTTACTATCTATTATCTACTTCTTATGTGTCCTATACTTAACTTGTGATTACATTGTAACTCATGCTACATTCCACGGTTTATTTCTTATCTTTCTAAATCCTGTTGGCCCATCAGTTCAGTTCAATTCAGTCGCTAGGTCTTGTCCAACTCTTTGCGACCCCATGAATCACAGCACGCCAGGCCTCCCTGTTCATCACCATCTCCCGGAGTTCACTCAGACTCACGTCCATCGAGTCTGTGATGCCATCCAGCCATCTCATCCTCGGTTGTCCCCTTCTCCTCCTGCCCCCAATCCCTCCCAGCATCAGAGTCTTTTCCAATGAGTCAACTCTTCTCATGAGGTGGCCAAAGTACTGGAGTTTCAGCTTTAGCATCATTCCTTCCAAAGAAATCCCAGGGTTGATCTCCTTCAGAATGGGCTGGTTGGATCTCCTTGCAGTCCAAGGGACTCTCAAGAGTCTTCAACACCACAGTTCAAAAGCATCAATTCTTCAGCGCTCAGCCTTCTTCACAGTCCAACTCTCACATCCATACATGACCACTGGAAAAACCATAGCCTTGACTAGGTGGACCTTAGTTGGCAAAGTAATGTCTCTGCTTTTGAATATGCTATCTAGGTTGATCATCACTTTTCTTCCAAGGAGTAAGCGTCTTCTAATTTCATGGCTGCAGTCACCATCTGCAGTGATTTTGGAGCCCCAAAAAATAAAGTCTGACACTGTTTCCACTGTTTCCCCATCTATTTCCCATGAAGCGATGGGACCGGATGCCATGATCTTTGTTTTCTGAATGTTGAGCTTTAAGCCAATTTTTTCGCTCTCCTCTTTCACTTTCATCAAGAGGCTTTTTAGCTCCTCTTCACTTTCTGCCATAAGGATATCATCTTAAGATCACTATCTCCTAAAAGGCTTCTAGCTATTCTTAATTATTCCTAAACCCTAAACTCAACAAACTTCTTTTGCCATAAACATTCCCCTCACAAACAGGTCTCAGATAATAATCCTTCCCATGGCCTCAAGCTGCGGCCTAATGCTCATCCTGGAACATTCTTTATAAAGATCCTTGAACAAATGTCAACGGTTACTTTATAGATTATTTTCTGGGCACAACTGTAGGCTTTGTGCTTTTTCATACTTCTTTCAAGCACCTTGACATTCTTTCCAGCCAACTCAACCGAAGAAAGGAAAGAAAAAGTCAGAATCACAAGGCCTAACTCCTTCATCCCAGGGCCGTGCCTGCGAGATGAAGAGAGAGGGTTGGGGCTGTGCCTCCATCTTGTCAGTAATGCCTAATGCAGCTCCCGACAAGTTAGTCTATAAATCACATACTCCAAATTTATTAATCTTTATTGAAATTATTTAAACTACTCTATATTTTGCATTTTCACAGTAATTTTAGAAGAAGCTTTTCAATTTCTACTAAAAGATAATACATGGATATGACTGGGATTGTCTTAAATCTAAGACTAATACTTTTACGGTAGTTAAGAAATACCACCCTTATGGCAGAAAGTGAAGAGGAGCTAAAAAGCCTCTTGATGAAAGTGAAAGAGGAGAGTGAAAAAGTTGGCTTAAAGCTCAACATTCAGAAAACGAAGACCATGGCATCTGGTCCCATCACTTCATGGGAAATAGATGGGGAAACAGTGGAAACAGTGTCAGACTTTATTTTTTTGGGCTCCAAAATCACTGCAGATGGTGACTGCAGCCATGAAATTAAAAGACGCTTACTCCTTGTAAGAAAAGTTATGTCCAACCTAGATAGCATTTTCAAAAGCAGAGACATTACTTTGCTGACTAAGGTCCGTTTAGTCAAGGCTATGGTTTTTCCTGTGGTCATGTATGGATGTGAGAGTTGGACTGTGAAGAAGGCTGAGCGCTGAAGAATTGATGCTTTTGAAGTGTGGTGTTGGAGAAGACTCTTGAGAGTCCCTTGGACTTCAAGGAGATCCAACCAGTCCATTCTGAAGGAGATCCACCCTGGGATTTCTTTGGAAGGAATGATGTTAAAGCTGAAACTCCAGTACTTTGGCCACCTCATGTGAAGGGTTGACTCATTGGAAAAGACTCTGATGCTGGGAGGGATTGGGGGCAGGAGGAGAAGGGGACGACCGAGGATGAGATGGCTGGATGGCATCACGGACTGGATGGACGTGAGTCTGAGTGAACTCTGGGAGATGGTGATGAACAGGGAGGCCTGGCGTGCTGCGATTCATGGGGTCGCAAAGAGACAGACACGACTGAGCGACTGAACTGAACTGAACTAAAGAAATACAATCATAAAATTTACCATTTGCAGCATTTTAGGTGTCCAGGTTAGTGAAATTAAGTATGTTCACATTATGGTACAACTATCACCACCATCTGCCTCCAGAACTTTCTCATCTTCCCAAGTTGAAATTGTGTCATTTAACAATAATTCTCCATTCTTCCCACATCTAGCCTCTGGCAACCACCGTTCTTTCTGCCTCTGTAAATATGACTGTTGTAGGTACCTCATGTAAGTAGAATTATGAGATATTTGTATTTTTGTGTTAGACCAGTTTCATTTAGAATAATGTGTCAGGATTCACCCATGTTACAGAATGTGTCAGAATTTTATACCCTTTTAAGGCAGAATAATATTCCATTGTATTATAAACCACACTTTATTTATTCATCTGTTGAACTTTTGGGTTGTTTCCACCTTTTGACTAGTGTGAATAATGATACTACTTAAAGCTTAACATTCAGAAAACGAAGATCATGGCATCCAGTCCTATCACTTCATGGGAAATAGATGGGGAAACAGTGGAAACAGTGGCAGACTTTATTTTTGGGGGCTCCAAAAACACTGCAGATGGTGACTATAGCCATGAAATTAAAAGACGCTTACTCCTTGGAAGAAAAGTTATGACCAACCTAGATAACATATTCAAAAGCAGAATATGAAAAAAGTAACGCTGACTAAGGTCCGTCTAGTCAAGGCTATGGTTTTTCCAGTGGTCATGTATGGATGTGAGAGTTGGACTGTGAAGAAGGCTGAGCGCTGAAGAATTGATGCTTTTGAACTGTGGTGTTGGAGAAGACTCTTGAGAGTCCCATGGACTGCAAGGAGATCCAACCAGTCCATTCTGAAGGAGATCAGCCCTGGGCTTTCTTTGGAAGAAATGATGCTTAAGCTGAAACTCCAGTACTTTGGGCCCCTCATGAGAAGAGTTGACTCATTGGAAAAGACTCTGATGCTGGGAGGGATTGGGGGCAGGAGGAGAAGGGGATGACAGAGGATGAGATGGCTGGATGGCATCACTGACTCAATGGACGTGAATTTGAGTGAACTCCTGGAGTTGGTGATGGACAGGGAGGCCTGGCATGCTGTGATTCATGGGGTCGCAAAGAGTCAGACATGACTGAGTGACTGAACTGAACTGAGCTGAACACAGATGTACAAATATTTGCTTGAGTTCTTTCAACTCTTTTGCATGTGTACTGAGAACTGCTGGATTGCATAGTAATTCTGTGTTTAGCAGTTTAAAGAATCATTCTGTTGTTTTCCATAGTGTCTATATCATTTTACATTCCCACCAGCAGTGTAGAAGGGTTACACTTTCTCCAAATCCTTGCCACACTAATTTCCTACATTTTTTTTTTTTTTAATGGCCATTCTTTTGAGAGTGAAATGGTAACTCGTTGTGATTTTGATATATATTTCCTAACAATTTGTCATATTAAACCTGTCTCTTATACACATCTAGATGTAGAGTTGGACTGTGAAGAAGGCTGAGCGCTGAAGAATTGATGCTTTTGAACTGTGGTGTTGGAGAAGACTCTTGAGAGTCCCATGGACTGCAAGGAGATCCAACCAGTCCATTCTGAAGGAGATCAGCCCTGGGCTTTCTTTGGAAGAAATGATGCTTAAGCTGAAACTCCAGTACTTTGGGCCCCTCATGAGAAGAGTTGACTCATTGGAAAAGACTCTGATGCTGGGAGGGATTGGGGGCAGGAGGAGAAGGGGATGACAGAGGATGAGATGGCTGGATGGCATCACTGACTCAATGGACGTGAATTTGAGTGAACTCCTGGAGTTGGTGATGGACAGGGAGGCCTGGCATGCTGTGATTCATGGGGTCGCAAAGAGTCAGACATGACTGAGTGACTGAACTGAACTGAGCTGAACACAGATGTACAAATATTTGCTTGAGTTCTTTCAACTCTTTTGCATGTGTACTGAGAACTGCTGGATTGCATAGTAATTCTGTGTTTAGCAGTTTAAAGAATCATTCTGTTGTTTTCCATAGTGTCTATATCATTTTACATTCCCACCAGCAGTGTAGAAGGGTTACACTTTCTCCAAATCCTTGCCACACTAATTTCCTACATTTTTTTTTTTTTTAATGGCCATTCTTTTGAGAGTGAAATGGTAACTCGTTGTGATTTTGATATATATTTCCTAACAATTTGTCATATTAAACATAGGTTGAGCCTTTAAAAATATGGTATCATCATAATAGCCAGCATTGTCATTCATATACACATGGTATTTCTCCAAATATTTCAGTTCAGTTCAGTTCAGTTCAGTCACTCAGTTGTGTTCAACTCTTTGCAAGCCCATGAACACAGCACACCAGGCCTCCCTGTCCTTCACTAACTCCCAGAGTCTACCCAAACTCATGTCCATTGAGTTGGTGATGCCATCCAACCATCTCTTCCTCTGTTGTCCCCTTCTCCTCCTGCCCTCAGTCTTTCCCAGTATCAGAGTCTTTTCAAATGAGTGAGCTCTTTGCATCAGGTGGCCAAAGTATTGGAGTTTCAGCTTCAGCATCAGTCTTTCCAATGAACACCCAGGGCTGATCTCCTTTAGGATGGACTGGTTGGATCTCCTTGCAGTCCAAGGGACTCTCAAGAGTCTTTCCAACACCGTAGTTCAAAAGCATCAATTCTTCAGTGCTCTTATATGGGCTTTCCTGGTGACTCAGAGGTTAAAGCGTCTGCCTCCAATGCAGGAGACCTGGGTTTGATCCCTGGGTTGGGAAGATCCCCTGGAGAAGGAAATGGCAATCCACTCTAGTATTCTTGCCTGGAGAATCCCATGGACAGAGAAGCCTAGTGGGTTACAGTCCACGGGGTCGCAAAGAGTCGGACACGACTGAGCGACTTCACCTCACCTCACCTCAGCTTTCTTTATAGTCCAACTCTCACATCCATACATGACTACTGGAAAACCATAGCCTTGACTAGATGGACCTTTGTTGGCAAAGTAATGTCTCTGCTTTTTAATATGCTGTCTAGGTTGATGATAATTTATCTTCCAAGGAGCAAGTGTCTTCTTATTTCATGGCTGCAATCACCATCTGCAGGGATTTTGGAGCCCAAAAAAATAAAGTCTGGCACTGTTTCCACTGTTTCCCCATCTATTTCCCATGAAGTGACGGGACCGGATGCCATGATCTTCGTTTTCTGAATGTCGAGCTTTAAGCCAACTTTTTCACTCTCCTCTTTCACTTTCATCAAGAGGCTTTTGAGTTCCTCTTCACTTTCTGCCATAAGTGTGGTGTCATCTGCATGTCTGAGGTTATTGATATTTTTCCTGGCAGTCTTGATTCCAGCTTGTGCTTCATCCAGTCCAGCGTTTCTCATGATGTACTCTGCATATAAGTTAAATAAGCAGGGTGACAATATACAGCCTTGACATGCTCCTTTTCCTATTTGGAACCAGTCTGTTGTTCCATGTCCAGTTCTAACTGTTGCTTCCTGACCTGCATATAAGTTTCTCAAGAGGCATGTCAGGTGGTCTGGTATTCCCATTTGTTTCAGAATTTTCCACAGTTTATTGTGATCCACACAGTCAAAGGCTTTGGCATAGTCAGTAAATCAGAAATAGATGTTTTTTTGGAACTCTCTTGCTTTTTCAATGATACCTCTGAGCTACAGTTTGGAATTTTCTGTGTATGGCTTTTGTACATTTTGTTAAATCCATCTTTAAGTTAAACCTGGTTTTATGTGCTATTGTAGAAATTTTCTAATTTATTTAATTTTCCATTTGTTCACTGCTAGGACATAGGGATATACTTGACATTTGCATACTGAACTTATATGAAATGACTTTCTAAACAGACTAATATCTTTTCATTTTTGAGTCTTTTTATTTTTCTTGTCCTGTTGCACATGCTAGGAATTTCAAATCAATGATGAATGGAAGTGGTAGAAGTAAAAACATTTTTGCAGTATTCTTGTTCTTATGAAGAAAGTACTAATTAATTCATTCACTCTTCATTTCATTAAGTTTTCAGAGATACCCCTCATCAGTTTGAAGATATTTCTTTCCTCACCTTGTTTGCTGAGGAATTTTTATTTATTAACAAATTGTTTATTTAGTCAAATCCTTGCTTTTGCATCTATTGTACACTTTTATTCTGATAAATTATAGTGATAATTTTTAGATTCCTAGAATAAAACCTGATTTCTCATTGTTATATATTGCATTTTTAAATATATAGTTCTGGATTTTATTATGATAATTGTGTTAAAATATTTGCATCTATATTCATAAGAAATATTGATCTATAATTTCCTTTCTTTGTGAGTTCTTTCCCTGATTTAGTATAATTGTTTTGATTGTCTCATAAAATCAATTTTGAAGTGTTCTCACTTCTGTTTTCTGGAATAATTTGTGTAGAATGACTATCGTCATTTCCTTTTATCTTTGTCGAATTCAAGCCACTCCAGTACTCTTGCCTGGAAAATCCCATGGATGGAGAAGCCTGGTAGGCTATAATCCATGGGGTCGTGAAGAGTCGGACACGACTGATCCACTTCATTTTCTTTCTTTGTAGAATTCACCAGCATAGTTATCTAAACGAGGTAGTTTCTTTGTAATAAGATTTAGAACTAGAAATTCAATTTCATTATTGATTTTGTTGTTGTTGTTCATTTACCAAGTTGTGCCCAACTCTTCATGACCCCATGTACTGCAGCATGCCAAGCTTCCCTGTCCCTCACCATCTCCCAGAATTTGCCCAAGTTCATGTCCATTGAATCAGTGATGCCATCCCACCATCTCCTCCTGTCATCCTCTTCTCCTTCTGTCTTCAATCTTTATTGATATAGGGCTATTCAAATTTTGTTTCTTCTTTAATGAGGTTTGATCATTTGTGTCTTTCAAGAATTTTCCATTTCATATAAGTTGTCAAATTTACTGTATAAAATTTTATGCTAGTTTCTTAATATCTTTTGAAATTCTGCAGAATCTGAAATGATGTCAGATCTTTCATTCCTGATGTTTTGTTATCTTTCTCTCTTTTTAATTTATCCACTTGGATAGAGGTTTATCAATTTCACTGATTTCCTAAAATATTCAGACTTCTGTTTCATTGGTTTATTTGGTTTCTGTTTTCAGTTGTGTTAATTTCTATGCTTACCCTCATTATTTTCTTCCCTCTCCTTATTTGCTTTTGATATGCTCTTCCCCTACTAATTTCTGAAGATGGAAGTCAGATCAATGCTTTAAGACAATTTTCTTTTTTATAAAAAAGTTGTATTATAAGCTGAAATGTGTTCCTCCTTCCATCCCTACAAAATTAATATGTTGAGGTGCTAACCTCCAGTACTTCAGAATGTGTTTTGAGATAAGGCCTTTAAAGAATTAGTAGTTATTAAGATAAAAATGTTATCATTAGGTGGACTCTAATCCAGGTGTTCAGTGAAAAAGAATTTGCCTGCAATGCAGGAGATTGTGAGTTCAGTTCCTGGACTGGGAAGATACCCTGGAGAAGGAAATGGCAACCCACTCCGGTATTCTTGCATGGGAAATCTCATGGACAGAGAAGCCTGGCATGCTACAGTCTATAGTGTCACAAGAAAAAGTTGGACATGACTTGGCAACTAAACCAGAACAACAGCAATCCAATATGACTGATATTCTTGTAAAAAGAAGAAATTTAGACACAGACATTGTGATACTATGATTTATACTAAGAATGTATAAGTGATTTCCATCCTGTTCCAGGCACAGAGCTCTTAATACCCTTGGGATTGCCTAGGATGAGAGCAATAAAGTTGTCTTTTGTTGTTAACATAATGACTTTTGGAAAACTTTTAAGGTTGGGGTCTGGTTGCTAGGGGAGCCAACAATCTGATTTGAGTGTTTGCACTGTCAGTTCAACACCCTTGAGTTCCAGGGAAGGGAAACAGGCTGGAGACTGAGTTCAATTACCAATGATCAATGATATAATCAATCATGCCTATATAATGAAGACTCCATAAAACCTCTAAAAGATGGGTTCAGAGAACTTACAGGCTGGCGAGTTCATGGAGATTCTGAAAGAGTGACATACTCACAAGGAGCATAGATGCTCCTCACCCTTTCCTTGTACTTTGTCCTATGTATCTTTTCCTTCTGACTGTTTATAAGATATATTCATTTACACATGTGTGAGTGCTAAGTCCTGTCAGTCATGTCTGACTCTTTGTGACCCTGTGGACTGTGGGAGCCCACCAGGCTCCTCTGTCCATGTGATTCTCCAGGCAAGAATACTGGAGTGGGATGCCATAAACTCCTTCAGGGGGTCTTCCCAACCCAGGAATTGAACCCACAGCTGCTGTGGCTCATGAATTGCAAGTGGATTCTTCACCACTGAACCACCAGGGAAGCCCATATTCATTTAAAACAAACCAGTAATCTCTGAGCTCTGTAAGCAAATCTAGCAAATTAGTCAAACCTAAGGAGAGGGATGATGGAAATTCCAATCTGTAGCCAGTCTTTCAGAAGCACAGGTCTTTAGTGTCTGCGGTGGCCAGGAAGAGTCTTATAAGATTAAGCCTTTAACTTGTGGTATCTGACATTAACTCTCCAGGTATTGTGTTGAATTGTAGGACATGTAATTGGTGCCAGAATGGAGGACATACACAGAAGGAAGAGTATGTGAATATAAAAATAGCCATCCACAAGCCAAGGAGATAGACCCCTTTGAAACAAGCCTGCCAACTCATTGATCTCAGACTTCTAGCCCCCAGAACTGTGCGAAAATGAATATCTATTGTTTAAGCCACCCAGTCTTTGGTACTTAAGACAGACCTAGCAAACTAATTGTTTGATATTTTTTAAACTATTTATATTTAATTTCCTTTTAACTTCCTCTTTGACCCATGATTTTTTAAATTTGTTTAGAAATGTGTTATATAATTGCCATATATTTGTGGTTGTCATGAAATCTTTATTTAATTGATAGTAAGTTGGTTTTTTTGTTTGTTTCTGGTGTTTTTGAAGGAGCATGTACTATATGCTTTGCTTTATGGCCCAGAATATGGTTTATTTTGTCAATATTTTATGTGTACTTGTTAATGATGTGTATTCTGCTGTGTGAGTCTAGTGTTCTGCAATGTCAATTAGGTCAAATTGGTTGATATGTTGTACAAGCTTTCTCTATTACTGCTTTTTCTTTTCTTTTTTTTTTTTTTTTTGACAATATGTTCTACCAATTACTGGGAAAGAAATGCTAAAATCTTAAACCGTAATTGTTAGTGTATTTTCTTTTGTTAGTTCTGTATATTTTTTCTTTATGACTCTGATTCTGCCTTATTACTCTGATATTAGGTACATGAACATGTAGAATGGTTATGCCATTTTGGCGAATTTACTCATTTTTTATTACAATAGGTCTTCTATTTTAGTTAATTGTTTTGTTTTTTTCACTTAAAGCTTACTTTTCTAATATTGTTGTTGTTGTTCAGTTGCTCAGTCATGTCTGACTCTTTGCTTTCCCATGGATCACAGCATTCCAGGCTTCCCTGTCCTTCTCTATATCCTGGAGTTTGTTCAAACTCACGTCCATTGAGTCCATGATGAATTCAACCATCTCATTCTCTATTTTTAATATTATTATGGAGTTTTCAACTTTCTTTTGATTAAGAATTGTGTGGTATGTCATTTTCAACATATTTTTTTTAACATTGTTTTTCTATTTAAAGCAAGTCTTCGTGTACATTTTTGTATAAACTTTGCTTATAGCCTAGTCTCATTTTTTTATACAATCTAAACATTTCTGTTCATTATTTGGAATATTTAAATCATCTGCATTTAATGCAAATGTTGCATTTAAATCACCATTTTCCATTTAATTTATATGTATACAATATGTCTTTCTTCTTTTTCCTGCCTACATTTGGATTATTTTAATGGTTTGTGATTACATTTTATCTGCACTATTTGGATATTATCTATGACTCTTGTAATTTTCGTAGTTGCCTTAGATTTAATGAGAGAAATTCTTAACTTTTAGTTCATTTTAACTATTATCATTGAAGAAGGAAATGGCAATCTACTCCAGTATATTGCCTGGAAATTTCATGGACAGAGGAGCCAATGGCTACAGTCCATGGGGACACAAAAGAGTCAGACATGACTTAGTGACAACAATAACTCTTATTATACCAATCCTCATAGAGTGTAAGCACTTTTAACATATATTTCACTTTTATTTCTCTTATCCCTTGTGCTTTTTTGTGATACAATTTACCTCTAAATGTTATAAAGCTCAAAATACCTTGCTATTTTTTAAATAGTTTACTATCTTTCACAGATATTAAAATGAGAGAACAAAACTGTACATGTTGCAACTTATTTACCATGTGTGGCCCTCATTATTGCTTTATGTAGATCCAGTGTCCATCTGGTATCAGCTTTCTTTTGCCTGAAGAATTTCCTTTAACATGTCTTATAGTTCAGTTAGCTGATGATGAGTTCTCTCAACTTTTATCTTCTGAAAAGACTTCTTTCACTCTTGATATTTTGCTAAGTATAAAATTTGAAATTTATATTCATTCATGTCACTCTCCCTCCAATTGAAGGGTTGTTGCTGAACCAACAAAGACACTGGGATTCTTGGCCTCTGGAGGAGAAAAATTCAATCTGGGGCCAGAGACAGGGCTTGATTGCTCAGAGCTTTTGTGTAATAAAGTTTTATTAAAGTATAAAAGGGAGAAGACAATGGCACCCCACTCCAGTACTCTTGCCTGGGAAATCCCATAGACAGAGGAGCCTGGTGGGCTGCAGTCCACGGGGTCGCTGAGTCAAACATGACTGAGCGACTTCCCTTTCACTTTTCACTTTCATGCATTGGAGAAGGAAATGGCAACCCACTCCAGTGTTCTTGTCTGGAGAATCCCAGGGATGGGGGAGCCTGGTGGGCTGCCGTCTATGGGGTCGCACAGAGTCTGACACGACTGACGTGACTTAGCAGCAGCAGCAGCAGCAGCAAAGTATAAAAGAGATAAGCTTCTGACATCAGAAGCAGGCAGAAAGAGTGCCCTGTTAGCTAGTGTTAGCAAGGGAGCTATATACTTTTAATTAGTTATTACAGTGAATCAAAAGAATGTCTGGAGGTTGTAAAGATCTTTCTAGACCCACTCCCTTAATGTACATTTTAAGATAACAGGATTAACCAGAAGGTTTTCAGGAAGGAGAAACTGTCCTCAAGCAGGATACATTGTTGTTATATAATCACTAGTACAGAATTTAAACTGAGTTGTTTGTTGTGTAATCATCAGTTCCAGGCTTAAAGATAAAAACATTTTATGTGACTAAGACTAAGGAATGTAGAGAAGGAAAAAAAAAAAAGTTGTCCTTTCCTCCTCCTTGAAAATTCCAGACCTCTCTCCTCGTGGGGACCCCAGGACTTCTTATCAACCTGCCTAGGAATTGACCCTCTCACAGTGTTTAAATATGTTTCTCCATTACCTTTAGGCAGACATAGTTTCAGAAAGCAAGATTGCTGTTGTTTTATCTTTGTTCTGTGTGCATACTCTGTCATTTTTTCCTCTGAATACTTTTAAGATTTGCTCTTTCTCATTGGTATGTAGGAATTTGATTTTGTTATGCCTTTGGGTGTTTATTCTATATGAATTTTGATGAGATTTTTGCATATGTAGATTTATAGTTTTTGTCAGATTTGGAAACATTTTTAATGATTTCTGTAAATATCTTTGGTTTCCCATCCTTCCTCCTGAAATCACATTTACTCATGTATTAGATGATTTTTTTTTTTTTGGTTTCTATGGTTCTCAGAATTATGCTTCCCTGCCATACATATATCCTTATCTCTGGAGTCTGTGAATATGTCCCCTACAAAAAAGATTTTACAGATGTGACAATGTTAAGGACATTAAGATGGAAAGATTTTCCTGGATTATCTGAGTGGGTCCAGTATCACACAGGCCCTTAAAAGCAAAGAGCCTTCTCTAATTGTGATAACAGAAAGAGCTATGACCATTAGAGGGTCAAAGGGATATGAGGATTCAATTTACTGTTGTTGACTTAAAAATGGAAAAAAAAATGTGAGCCAAGAAATGTGGGTAGCCTCTAGAAACTGTAAAGACAAGGAAACAGATTCTACTCTAAATTTTTGGAAGGAATGTAATCCTGCCTATACCTTGATTGTAGCCCAGTAAGTCCTATGTTGGACTTCTAACCCACAGAATGTAGCATAACAAATTCTTGTTGGTTAAGCCACTTAGTTTGTGGTAATTTGTATGGAAACTATCGAAAACTACCAGTAGAGTCCCACAGGTTACTAATATGCCATTTATTATTTTTTTTGGTGTTTGTTTTCCTCTGTGCTCTATTTTGAATAATTTCTATTACAGTGTCTTCAAATTCAAATCACTCTTCATTCCTTCTGCAGTATCTAATTATCTGTTAATCGCATCCAATGTATTTTCCATTTAATATATTTATTTTCATCTCAAGAAGTTTCAGGTTAGTTTTTATATCTTTATTCACTCTCCTCATTATATCCATGTTGTCCTTTACATTACCTTTATGATGGCTAAAATTTTTCTTCTAATTCTATTCTTTCCATAAATTCCAGGTATATTTCTATTAATTTCTAAATTAATAGAAAGACTTCCTAAAATTTCCTTTGTCCAGTGCTAAAACTTGTATCATTTCTTTAAGAATGTTAGCCTTTGTTCTGGCATACAGTTAACTTACTAACAGATCAATTTCATCCTTTTGAGGCTCCTTTTTAAAGATTTATTATAGAAAAGACAGCAAAACATTTATTCTGGGACTAATTTAGCCACTAGTGGAAAATTCTTCTGAAGATTCTAACCAGTTTTTGAATTTTTCAGTGAGGTTTTAACAATCCTGTCTAGTGATAACTTGAATTATTTCTAGTTTGATTTGGGGAGATTTGTTTGCTTTTTGGTGCTAAGAATCTTTAGGTCAACCTGAATCTTGTGAGCTTTTATGCCATACATGTTCACATTAGTTCAGAGCCAAAGATATACAAGATCTTACAGATTATATTGTATCATTCTGCTATTTCTCTTTGCTCAATATTATATTTAGAGATTCATACATGTTGTGGCATAGTATTATATTTCTATTTTCTTTCTATATAATGTTATAGTATATGAATATACCAACAATTATTTATTATCCTGTCAGTGGTTCACCCACCCCTCATATTTTGCTATTACAGAAATGTCTGTAAGTTTTGCAGATTGTTTTCTGAAGAAGTAGTCCCAATTTATACTTCCACTTACATTGTATAAAATTTGACTGGTATCATTTAAATTTTTGACAGTGTGATAATTTGAAAGTTTGTTATTGAAGTTTAAAGCATCTTTTCATATATTTATTAATTTTTTGGTTTCTATGAAATGTAATTTTATGTTTTTGCCATTTTCTAGTGAGTAGAATCTTTTTAATATGGAAAATTAACCTGAATACTAACCATTATTGTTCGGTAGTCCAAATATCTTCTCATTTTTTTAAATATATATAAAATTTGATAAACAGATGTGTAATTTTCAGTTCAGTTCAGTTGCTCAGTCATATCCAACTCTTTGCAACCCCATGGACTGAAGCATGCCAGGCTTCTCTGTCCATCACCAACTCCTGGATCTTACTCAAACTCATGTCCAAGTCAGTGAAGCCATCCAACCATCTCATCCTGTGTCCCCTTTTCCTCTCACCTTCTATCTCTCCTAGTAAAAGGGCCTTTTCCAATGAATCCTTCTCATCAGGTGGCCAAAGTTTTGGAGTTTCAGCTTCAGCATCAGTCCTTCCGATGAATATTCAGGACTCATCTCCTTTAGGATGGACTGGTTGGATCTCCTGAAGTTCAAGGAACTCTCAAGAGTCTTCTCCAACACCACAATTCAAAAGCATCAATTCTTCATTGCTCAGCTTTCTTTATAGTCCAATTCTCACGTTCATTAAAGTACAATTTGTACAAATTTAGTTCTATAGTTTTGGAGTTCTTTGATCTTCCTTGAGAAATGATTCCTTAGCTCAGGACATAAATACATGATTTATCTAAATATTTTGAAATAGTACTTTTACATTTTAAGTTGGTTCATCTGAAGTGGCATCTTTTAAGGTAGGAATTCATTTGTGTTTTCCATTTTTGCATCAGTTCCAACTTTAATCTCCAATTGCAACCTTATTACATATGTGTGCATATGAACATGTGTGTGCACATATGTACAAATATTGATGTATAAATTTATAGTGCACAGGTTTATAATTTATCTCTTGTACAATTCTCTAAACCCATATTAATATTGAACATTCTTAATTAATATATTTTTATAGAATTCTTGAAATCTGCTAAGTGGAGCTTCCCTTTTCAAGAGTGTCTTGGGTACTCTTGTGGTTTTCTCTTATATATTAAATTTAGAAAAACATCTATAAAGCCAAAAAGAAAAAAATTCCTATCCAATGTTTTCCATTCCTTAATATGTTTCATTATTATTCCTATTTACATAAAAAATATATATTTCATGAAATTTGGACAAAGTATATTATGGGTTTAGTAACTGTAATGGTTGACATTAGATTCAGTTGCATATGACAGAAAATCCAAAGATAATATTTCTAAACAAGATATAATTGTACTTCTTTCACATGTAAAGTCTGGAGATAAATTTTTTAGAACTCAGTTCTCATTAACACAAAATTTTACCCTAATGGTCCAAAATGACTGCTAGAACTCTAGCCTTTAGGTCTATATTCCAGGCAGTAGGAAGGAGACCAAATTGAAAAAAGAGAATTTTTTTTTAAACTGTTAAGATCAATGCTTAGAAGTTGCATAAATACTTCTGATTATATCTCATTAAATGAAACTTGGTCAGGGGTGACTAGGAAATATAATCTTGGTCCAAAAAGCAGCATGACCAACTAAGAATTATGCCTTCCACTGATACTATAGACTGAATGTTTGTGACACCTCAAAATTCCTCTGTTGAAATCCCACTCATCAAGCTGTTGGTATTAGGAGATGGGTCTTTTAGAGATGATTAAGTCAGAGGGGTGGAGCCCATAGGAGAAACCTTTATATGATGCCCCAGAGAGCTCCCTTGCTCCTTCCACCATGTGAGGTCACAGTAAGTAGTCAGCTATCTATGGACCAGTATCAGGCCCTCACTACACATCAAAGCTGTTGGTGCCTTGATCTTGTACTTTCTAGCCTCCAGAACTCTGAGTAATGAATTTCTATTGTTCCTAAGCCACTCAGTCTATAGTATTTTATTGTAGCAGTCCAAAGGGAGGAAATAAGTTACAATAAAAGAAGAGATAGTAATATAAACCCAACATTACCTGTTCCTTGAGTTTTATTTTAATTAAACCACCTAAGTGTTAGAGAATTATTATACATACCCTAGGAACAGCACTCAGCCAATGACTGATGGAAATAAGTCTATAAATGCTAGGTTCCTTTGCCACATTGATGTGTAACTCTGTTGCAGGAAGAGGGACCCCTTCCAGGGTGTGAAACTGGGCTCTTGTCTAACACTCGAAAATGAATTGTCTGAGGAGACACAAGCGCTGGCAAAGCAAGAGATTTTATTGGGAAAGGGCACCCAGGTGGAGAGCAGTAGTGTAAGGGAAATCAGGAGAACTGCTCTGCCATGTGGCTCGCCATGTTGGGTTTTATGGTTTCCGGGTGGTATTTGGCCAATCATTCTAATTCAGAGTCTTTCCTGGTGGCACACGCATCGCTCAGCCAAGATGGATGCTAGCAAGAGGGAATATGGGAAGTGGAGGGACACACGGTGTCTCCTTTTGACCTTTCCTGGACTCTTCCGGTTGGTGGTGGCTTTGGTGGCTTATTAGTTCCGTATTCTTTATCAGGATCTCCTGTCCTAAAACAACTTATGCAAATGGTTCCTATGGTGCCTGGCCAGGGTGGGCGGTTTCAATCAGCGTGCTTCCCCTAACAGCTCTATGGTGCATATTATACAGACCCCCAGATTTACTCAGCAGAAGTAAACAACTTGCTTGATCATTCCAACTTTAATGACTGCCTTCTCTTCCGTATGCCACTTTTACTCTCTCCTACCAGTGATTCCTGGGATCAAATCCAAAATGGACTTCTCTCTCTGAGATGGACACATATGTCTAAATGTCTATAAGCATATATATATATATATATATATAAAATTTTTACAAAGTACATTAAAGGTCTTCAACTTATAGGCAGTAACTGTAATGGTTCTATATGTCTGTTTGCATATATACATAATGTACATGCTTTTTCTACTGGAAAAGTAATCTTTAAAGCTTTTCAAGAAGAGAATAACAACTTTAAGAATCATTGCTTTTATAAGTGTTCTACATCCTGAATAGGTTAAAAAAATTGTTTTCAGTTCAAAAGTTTTTAGATAAATTCATTATCATTTTCACATAGATCAAATATAGGCACACCTCAGTTGATTTCTAGTAGATAATTAATTTTTAGCTTAAAACAAAAGAACATTAACATTCAGAGGATTTTAGTAATCATGACCAGAGAGATGCTGATGATTTAGAGCAGAGAGAGTTCTGTTCATTACTGTACTCATAGCAGAAAACAGCCATCTTTTCACATGAGCCTGGCTTCTCCTGTGGCTTTGTTAAACACAGGAACCTTAAATGGGCTTATTGACTTTTCCAATCCATATTAGCATAACTCTCTTGTGTAAATAGCTGGTAGTAGGGACTTGCAGCATTCCATTGTTAGCAACACTTACTGAAATCAGTAATAGAACAGTGGGAGTAAAATCACAGAGGGGTAGAAAAGCTAGCACACTAAAATATTAAAGTCTAACTGTGAAAAGCTTACCATGGTACTTTTTTCCATATCAAAATGCATTTTAAACACTTTTTGAATATTATTATAATTAACCATAGTAGCTTTGTAAGCAGTTCCTTTTGTAAGCGAAAAACCTACCATGACTTAGAGGTTACTAGTTTTTGACATGGAGCTCTTAAGTGGATAATTATATGTATTGAGAGGTGATGCTCACTTGACCACTTGGTGTTTTGGTTTAGGCCAAGGGGAAACAATGCAGGTAAACTGTTTTTATTTATAATGTAACAGATATTGCTATTGTGACTCCATTTCTCAGGCATAGTTGGTTAACTAAATCTTTATTTCCAGCAACTGCAGTGTTCTTCTCTTCCTTGTTCTTGGAAAATTAAAAGCTTCTACCTTAGCGAAGTGAATGATACATTATCCACTCGCTCTAAATTGAACCCATTTGGAGCTATTTGCATCTTGTAGAACCTACAGCTGAGTGCTGTGCGCAGAGGTGTAATGAGTGGTTGTCACAACACACTGGAGGTGGCCCCATAACAAAATGATCCCCTGTCAATCCCCTCACAGGAAATGCTTTGGCAACCTGTAATTCGGCCCCAGTATTAACATCCTGCCTGGGTTTTGTTAAATGGCACTTTCTAGGAAGTAGATCTGGGGAACTTGTATTTAATAATGTTTTAAGAGGAATATTTGATGGAAGTTTTAGAAAGCATCACATGGGGTTAACCGTGATTTATCATTTGTTTCTAATTAAAGGACCTAATCTCTTATCACTGAAGCAGTTTTTTTTTATACTAAAGGCACAGATGTGAATGGAAACATATTAATGAGATGTCATACTACATAGTCATTTAGTGTTTTGTTTAACTTAAACATAGCAGAAAATGTGCGTCTAAGTAGACACATGTAATGACATCCTGATAGAATTATAATTTCCTGTATTTGCATAATCTTCAGTAAAATTCACACTAGGTTCACCTTGCATTGCTAATTTCATTTCCCAAATCTGCCTTTTCAGAAAATTAAAGGAAAGCCAGACCTAAAGTACTATAGAAGCAGAAAGGGGCTTATTGTTAGTTTCCTTCAAATTAAAACTGGAATTGTAATTTAAATATAAGAGTGACAGGTATTCTAAAAAAGTGACAGGAACCATTCAAATTGACAGAAAATTTTGCGTTTCCTGAAGCTATTTAAAATCTTCTGTGCTAAATCATCCCAGGAGCTTGGCAGATCTTCATTCTGAGCTGGAGCTGAAATGTGACTTCTGAGTCTGAGAATCTGTGTTTGATCAAGTGCCCTGGTGTGCCCAGGTCCAAGATTCCATGAGCTGTAACTTCCAAGGGTCAGGTAATTGAACACTGAGAGAGGCTTCAAGAACAAGCATATTTAACTACCCATTGGTGTATCCCACATGACTCTCCATTAGCCCCAGCAAGACAGTGCTGAATGTGGGTTAAAATCAGGTGAGCTCAAGACAGGTTGAGGATGTGTGCTGCTGCTACTGCTAAGTCGCTTCAGTCGTGTCCGACTCTGTGCGACCCCATAGACGGCAGCCCAACAGGCTCCCCCGTCCCTGGGATTCTCCAGGCAAGAACACTGGAGTGGGTTGCCATTTCCTTCTCCAATGCATGAAAGGGAAAAGTGAAAGTGAAGTCGCTCAGTCGTGTCTGACTCGTAGCGACCCCATGGACTGCAGCCTACCAGGCTCCTCCATCCATGGGATTTTCTAGGCAAGAGTACTGGAGTGGCTTGCTATTGCCTTCTCCGTGTGTAAAGACACTGAAATTAGACACCTGCCTCAGATTATCAGTGTGGTTGCCCATAGGAAAGCCTAATTATTCTAAAGCCTAGTTAAAAGGTACTTCAGAAAATATATTCCAGGTTTTGTCTACATGGTATGTTGTGCTTCAGGGATCCCATTCATTTAGTGGAAAAAAAAAAAAAGTACTCATTGAACCTTACCAGCAGCCAGATATTGCTAGGAACAAAATTATGAGTTTCTCTACTCTCATATATAACACCAAATATATTTTTACATGCACAAATTGCTTTTAGTAATGCAAATAAAACAAAAGGTGCTTTTTCACAAAGATGGGAAATAATCCAATGGACTGTTTTTTTCTTTCTGCTAACTCTGTTTTCCCTTTAATTGTTCTTAAGCTCACCTAGGTTCTACGTAATAGCTTTGATGGTCTCACTTGGCTACACACAAGTACTTACTCATGCCCAGTTAGATACAAAATAACCTATCAGATTAAAAAGGAATGGACTTTACAGTTTAAAAGTGCAACCGATATATGACATGCAGACACAGTTGATTAATTCTGTAAAAGGTGACAACCAGCAAGAATATGCAAATGTTAAAACTAGTAGTTCTGAAGTTTTATTGCACAGAAATTGTGTATTAAAATTTCATGTAAATATAGATTCTTCTTCCCAATCCTAAAGGATTTCAATTCAGAAATTTTGAGCCTTGACTGGGGTCTGCTTTTCCACAGGCTCCAAAGATTATTAGGACTTGCCACATGACCAGGCTTGGAATAGTCTGTTCGGTTGTCAGTTTTTGTATTAAAGTTGTTTGATGAAAACTCATTGTAAATTGTAATATTATTGACAAAGTGGTATTTTATTCATATATGCAGAATGAGAGCTAATATTTGTTCCTTTTCATTTATTTAATAAGGAATGTTCAAGTTCACATTTGTAAATCCCAGAAGACAAAAAAAAATTTTTTTTTTTGGTGATTTTTCTATATATTTTACCATTTTGGTTTTTTATAGGCAAGCCTAGCACACACTATATACATGGGGCCAAGGTGCTACTCAGTATTAGAAAAAATCAACTTGGAAATTAAATCAAACAATTTTGTGATTGACAGTTGTGGCAGATTTTCTTCATCCTTATAAAGTTTTAAAATTCTTTGAATTTTAATGAAAGCCAATTTTACTTTAGGTATACTTGGGAAGCATCATATTTTTAATTTTTAATTATTTTTAGTTTAAATTGAAATAGTTATTGATATAATTCACATGCATTTGTAAGAGATTAAATAAGAAGATCCTGAACCCAGGGCTGCTGCATTGCAGGCAAATTCTTTACAGTGCAAGGCACCAAGGAAGCCCAAATATTTACCTAGTTTCCCCCAGTGGTAGCATCTTGCAAATTTATAGTAGTGCACTATAACCAGGATATAGATATTGGTACAGTTCACAGGTTTTCAGATTTCCCCACTTTATCTGTGTTTGTTTGTATGTGTGCATGATATTTTTTAGTAGTATCCCATTATTATATACTTTCTCACTTTTGACACTTTGTACTACTTTTCTTTTATAATAAAATCAGAGAATATAAACTAACTTAAGAGAACATATGAGAAATCACCACCCAACTCTAATAATGAGGGTGAAATCCAGTTGTATAGTCATCATATGTTTCTTCTTCTTCCTCTCCCCTCAGAGGAAAACACCACCCCATATTCAATACTTTAATATTTTACTACATATATAGTGAAGGAAAGGAAGCCACGGTCTGCTGAAGTCCATGGATTCACAATGAGTCGGACACGACTTAGTGACTGAACAACAACATATATTCATATATTGTTAGATACAAGCACCATATGGTAAAGTTTTTGAAGTGCCAGACTCTGAACAAATGGTATCATAAAGTACCTATAGCATCTGAATGTAAGCATAACATATTGTATGTTCCTTTTCTTGAGCCTTGAAATCATTTTCATTTAACCATGATTATAGCAGAGAATACAATGAACATTCCCATTCATGGGTGGATGTTGAGTTTCTCAGAATAGTAGTGGGCTTTTCAGATACTAGGTTAAGTGAAAGTCACTCAGTTGTGTCTGACTCTTTGCGACCTCATGGACAATATCCAGGCCAGAATACTGGAGTGAGTAGCCTTTCCTTTCTCCAGGGGATCTTCCCAACCCAGGAGTCAAACCGAGGTCTCCCGTGTTGCAAGCAGATTCTTCACCAGCTGAGCCACAAGGGAAGCCCACTAGGGTAAGGGCATGGCCAACTTTCCTGAATATTAGTAAACAGTTCTTTCTATTGGCTGTACATTTACAGTTAGTAGAAGTATATTGGAGTTCCTGTTTGTCTATATCATTGCACTAAATTTTAAATTCTTTTTCTGTAGGATAGGCCCTATACTTTTGCATTCAGTCAGTTCAGTTGCTCAGTTGTGTCCAACTCTTTGTGACCCATAGACTGCGCACAACAGGCTTCTGTCAGTCACCAAGTCCTGGAGCTTGCTTGAACTCATCTCCGTTGAGTCAGTGATGCCATCCAACCATCTCATCCTTTGTTGTCCCCTTCTCCTCCTGCCTTCAATGTTTCCCAGCATCAGGTTCTTTTCCAGTCAGTTTTTCGCATCAGGTGGCCAAAGTATTGGACCTTTAACTTCAACATCAGTCCTTTTATTGAATATTCAGGATTGATTTCCTTTAGGATTGATTGATTGACTGTTTTGATCTCCTCGCAGTCCAAGGGACTCTGAAGAGTCTTCTCCAACAATACCACAATACCAATTTTGTATTAGAAAACCTCAATTTCCTTGCATAAATTTTTGTGAAATTTGTGCAAAACTGTTCTTTGGTTAATAATACTGTATCACTTATAAATTTCCAGTTTTTTTACAACATAGTATTTCCTTATATTCTCAGAATTGTATTAGAAGTTTCAAGCTTCTTTCAATTTTTTTTAAATCACTAAGATAATTAATTTTCTCGATTTTAGCAGTAATACTAGATGCCAAAATACATGGAAGTATATAAAAGTTTTCAGTAAACATAAATTAGAAATCTAGCTATCTATTCACACTAAGTCAAACAAGTGGTATCAAAATGTCATAAATATTTTAGCTAGGAAAAATTTATAAATTTTCTAACATATATTATACATGCTATATATATATACACACACACACAGACACACACACAAAAGCTTTTTTGCTATGCTTCATAAAGGCTTGAGAAAGAACAACAACAAGAAAAAGATGGAGAAATTGGAAAACATAAACTAAATGAAATGAATATGAAATAGAAAAAGTGAAACAAACTAGATAAAAGTAAAAGTCCATCACATAATCCAGTTGTTTTTAAACACGGCTGCTCATTGGAAACATATCTAGATCTTTGGAGAAGAAAGCAATACCTGGGCATTTTGAGAATTTGATATTGAAACTCCAACTAAAAATCTTAACTTATCTACTTAATAATAATTATATACTGGACCTATAAAAATAGAAAACCTCAATTCTCACATTTGTAAAATAATACTATCTACTTCACAAATTGTGATTAGTTCTAAATATGAAAATCCATATGAAAGTACTTGGCATAGTTTCTGGCACCCAAAAGAAATTCAAAGATTTTATATCAAAATGTGCAAAAGTACAAAGTGCTCTGCTTTAAACTGGATCAATCAAGATGTCTCCTTAGGTGACATTTGTTGTTGTTGTTGTTAAATCTCTCAGTCATGTCCAACTCTTTGTGACCTCATGAATTGCAGCATTCCAGGCTTTTCTGTCCTTCACTATCTCCCAAAGCTTGTTCAAACTCATATCCATTGAGTTGGTGATGCCTTCCAACCATCTCATTCTCTGTCACTCCCTTCTCCTCCTGCCCTCAATCTTTCCCAGCTTCAGAGTCTATTTCAATGAGTTC
Organism: Cephalophus harveyi; assembly: GCA_006410635.1. NCBI lineage: Eukaryota > Metazoa > Chordata > Mammalia > Artiodactyla > Bovidae > Cephalophus > Cephalophus harveyi. The sequence continues at coordinate 129,695 of SJYT01025067.1, read as the reverse complement.
GCTCTTCTTATTGGGTGGCCAAAGTATTGGAGCTTCAACTTTAGCATCAGTCCTTTCAATGAGTAATGAATCCCATGAACACTATGAAAGTGTGATATCTTTGGTTTTAATTAATTAAAACCCCTTTTACTGGTGTTGGTGGTTCAGTTCAGTTCAGTTGCTCAGTTGTGTCCGACTCTTTATGACCCCATGAATTGCAGCACGCCAGGCCTCCCTGTCCATCACCAACTCCCAGAGTTCACTCAGACTCACGTCCATCAAGTCAGTGATGCCATCCAGCCATCTCATCCTCTGTTGTCCCCTTCTCCTCCTGCCCCCAGTCCCTCCGATGATCAGAGTCTTTTCCAATGAGTCAACTCTTCGCATGAGGTGGCCAAAGTACTGGAGTTTCAGCTTTAGCATCATTCCTTCCAAAGAAATCCCAGGGCTGATCTCCTTCAGAGTGGACTGGTTGGATCTCCTTGCATTCCAAGGGACTCTCAAGAGTCTTCTCCAACACCACAGTTCAAAAGCATCAATTCTTTGGCGCTCAGCCTTCTTCACAGTCCAACTCTCACATCCATACATGACCACAGGAAAAACCATAGCCTTGACTAGACGGACCTTAGTCGGGAAAGTAATGTCTCAGCTTTTAGGTATACTATCTAGGTTGGTCATAACTTTTCTTCCAAGGAGTAAGAGTCTTTTAATTTCATGGCTGCAGTCACCATCTGCAGCGATTTTGGAGCCCAAAAAAATAAAGTCTGGCACTGTTTCCACTGTTTCCCCAACTATTTCCCATGAAGTGATGGGACTGGATGCTATGATCTTCATTTTCTAAATGTTGAGGCTTAGGCCAACTTTTTCACTCTCCACTTTCATCAAGAGGCTTTTTAGTTCCTCTTCACTTTCTGCCATAAGGGTGGTGTCATCTGCATATCTGAGGCTATTGGTATTTCTCCCGGCAATCTTGATTCCAGCTTGTGTTTCTTCCAGTACAGCCTTTCTCATGATGTACTCTGCATAGAAGTTAAATAAGCAGGGTGACAATATACAGCCTTGACGGACTCCTTTTCCTATTTGGAACCAGTCTGTTGTTCCATGTCCAGTTCTAACTGTTGCTTCCTGACCTGCATACAGATTTCTCAAGAGGCAGGTTCTCTTTCACTTTCATCAAGAGGCTTTTTAGCTCCTCTTCACTTTCTGCCATAAGGGTGGTGTCACCTGCATATCTGAGGTTATTGATATTTCTCCCGGCAATCTTGATTCCAGCTTGTGTTTCCTCCAGCCCAGCGTTTCTCATGATGTACTCTGCATAGAAGTTAAATAAGCAGGGTGACAATATACAGCCTTGACGGACTCCTTTTCCTATTTGGAACCAGTCTGTTGTTCCATGTCCAGTTCTAACTGTTGCTTCCTGACCTGCATGCAGATTTCTCAAGAGGCAGGTCAGGTGGTCTGGTATTCCCATCTCTTTCAGAATTTATAGAGAGAGAGTAGCATATGTGTGTTAACCCCAAGCTCCTAATTTATCCTTCCCATGTTTCCCCTTTGGTAACCATTAGTTTGTTTTCGATATATGTAAGTCTGTTTCTGCTTTGCAAATAAGCTCAGTTGCATCATTTTTAAAAAATTAGATTCGACATATGAGTGATATCATAAGATATTTGTCTTTCTCTGACTTACTTCTCTTAGTATGATAATCTCTAGATCCATTCTTGTTGCTGCAAATAGCATTCTTTTGTTCCTTTTTATGGATGAGTAATATTCCATTGTATACGTCTACCACATCCTCTTTGTTCATTCATCTGTTGATGGACATCTAGGTTGCTTCCACATCCCGGCTATTGTTAATAGTGCTGCAATGAATATAGGGGTGCATGTGTCTTTGTGAATTATGGTTTTCTCTGGATATATGCCCAGGAATGGGATTGCTGGATCATATGGTAGCTCTATTTTTCATTTTTTGAAGAATCTCCATACTGTTCTCTATAGTGGCTGTATCAGTTTACATTCCCACCAACAGTGTAAGAGGGTTTCTTTTTCTCCACACTCTCTCCACCATTTATTGATTGCAGACTTTTTGATACCTGATATTTATAACAATGTAAGAAATGAAGGAGGTCCTGAAAGCACACTACCTGTTGTATTTTTTTTAAATAAGGAAGCACTCCTTTTCCTGGTTCCCTATCAAGTATTTTTTTTTTAATGCAAAGAGATAGTCTCTCTTAGAAGATTTCCTACTTTTAAGAATATAAATCATACTAATTTATATGAAATAATTTGAATTTATTTAATGTGAGATCAAATGCTCAGATTGCAAGAGGATAACTGCGGCAGCATTTTAACACCTCATACCTCAGGTTTCCACATTCATGTCCTTATTCCCCAAATTAGAAATCTCTAACCAATCAAGGCTTCATTTTATTTTCTGTATAATTGGCAGATTTGACTAGATAATTTCCACATTTCCTTTCTACTCTAAAATAACCAACATATTAACTATCCAGGCAGAGCATGCACCAGGAACCGCGGAAAGAGTGCAGACGCAACTGGATGGTTCTTGCCTGTCTGCTCGTCAGCTGTGCAGCCATTTCTCTGTCCCTAAAGTGAAGCTAATGACCCTTCCTTCAAGTCCATTTTTAAGGATTAAGTCAGCAGCCCCCAAACTTTTTGGCACCAGGGATCGGTTTTGTGGAAGACAAATGTTCCATGGGTGGTGGGGGGAAGAGGGCAGGGAGATGGTTTCAGGATGATTCAAGCATGTTGGGGGGTGGCTGCAAATAGAGATGACGCTTCACTCACTCACCCACCACTCACCTCTGCTGTGTGAACTGCTTCCCTGTAGACCACAGACCCATAATGGCCCATGACCTGGGAGTTGGGGTCCCCTGGATTAAGTGAGATGTGACTGTGAAGCAGCAGTAACGATAGGTAACAGTAGTAGCAGTATCAGTAGCAATACCGGTAGTAGCAGTAATAGTCAGTGGCAGTAGCAATAAAAGCAGTATCAATAGTAGTAGCAGCAGCAGCATAGTTATAGCAGTAGTATTGATAAAGCAGTAGCAGCAGCAGTAGTCACAGTCGCAGCAGTAATAGTAGCAGCAGTAATAGTAGCAACAGTAATAGCAATACTAGTAGCAGCAGTAGTAGTCACTGCTACTGCTACTGCTAAGTCACTTCAGTCGTGTCCAATTCTGTGCGACCCCATAGACGGCAGCCCATCAGGCTCCCCCATCCCTGGGATTACAAAAAGCAGCAGCAATAGGAGCAGTAGCAATAACAGAAGTAGCGATAGTGGCAATAGTAGTAGCCGCAATTAGAGTAGCAGCAGCAGTATGGTATCTATCAAAACCATAGAGACTGCACCATCTGAACGGAAGCCTAGCGATGGTGCAGAATTCAGGCTCAGTGGATCTGTGGCTCCTGAACTGTTTGCACCTGCTCTGTGATAAGAAGGTCAGCTTCACACTGGTGTCCGCTGCTCATTCTGATGTCTGCTGCTCAAGGTTCTAAGCTGGCTGCTAGTTTGGTCAAAGCTGCATGCTCCCTGGGTTCTTCTTTTTCCTTCTTGAGAAGCCACATTAGACTTCTGGATAATGATCTTTTTTTTTATTGAGGTGTCATTGGTTCATCACCACACAGGTGACCCCCTTTACTCATTTCATCTCCCTCTCATCCCTTTGGTAACCAGTACTCTGTTTTCTGTGTCTGTATGTTTGTTTTTATTTAGTATGGCTTGTTCATTTATTTTGTTTGTTAGATTTCACATATGAGTGAAATCATATGGTTTGTGTTTCACCATTTGACGTATCACATGCCATGATCCCTCAAGTTGCATCTATATTGCAAAAAATGACAAGATTTTATATTTTATGGCTGAATGGTATTCCTGTGTGTATGTGTATCACATCTTTATTCATTTTCCCCAAGTTCTCTCTTATCCCAACCGAGCCAGAGGTGTGGAGCTCTGCTTGCCAAATTGCTTCTTCCTGTGACCTCTTCGCACTCTCGTGGCATCTTGCCCTGCTGGGTTTAAGTGGCAATGCCAGGACTGTTCTGATCCTAAAGGAAAACCCCTCCTGCATTTCTGTCTCACTCTAACCAACACAGCTCATCAGAGTTCTTCTAAATTAGCCCAAAGGAACAAAGAAAAATCCAAAGGAACTACTGTCCATGATAATATGAGCTAAACTTTGTGAGATAAAGTTCCAAGACTGAGACGTATCACCCCCACAGCTCAGTCTCAGGTGAAGGGTCCATCCATTATAAGGGAACTGATGTTCTTTCCAGAGCTGTCACCCAACCCTGCCCCCTCAGAGTGGGTTCTCTTCCTCCAGGGGCTCCGCTGTGCCTCTGTAGGACACAAGACTGTTCTACCATTGACTCTCCAAAATTTGAAAAAAATTGAGTGCCTGGGTCCTGAGCAGATATCACATGTAAAATTATGTTTCAGAACCAAATATTAAGTGTGCTTAAGAGGTTTTTGAGACAATTCAAGTTTCTGGAGATTAAGATGGTAGCTGTTGTTTAGTTGCCAAGTTGTGTCCAACTCTTTGTGATCCCATGAACTGCAGTACACCAGGCTTCCCTATCTTTCACTGTCTCCTGGAGCTAGCTCAAACTCAAGTCCATTGAATTAGTGATGTTATTTGACCATCTCATCCTCTGCCAGCCCCTTCTCCTCTTGTCCTCAGTCTTTCCAGAGAGGTTGTAAACTAAAAAGAAAAAGACTCCAAGTGTGATGAAAATGGCTCCTGGAAAGTTCCTGCACCAAGCTTGAAGAGAGGGTACATTACCTTTTTTTCTTATAGGACACAGCTTTTCCTTATCAATTAACACAAAATACAAATTCTGAAATACCAACACATAGCTGCAAATGGCTTGAAAGCATAACCACAAGGAGTGTGCCCCAGATGGGTTAGCTCAGGGAGATTAACCTGATTTTTAATTCATTCATTTATTTAACAACTTATAAAGTAAACACTAACCTTTTCAGAGTGCTTAAAAAACTTGAAGACAGTAATGACTCAGAAAAATTGGACAAATCAAAAACAGTAATTTAAGACCCTTCTCATTGAAAAAGAATTCAGACAGAATTTAGTTTAAATCATATTTTCAATAAAACAACTCATTATTGGCCTGGAAATAATTATTTGATTGGATGAATATGTCTTAACTTTAAAACCTCATATGAACTCCTGCCTCTATCCAAATCTCTGCTGCTGCTAAGTCACTTCAGTCGTGTCCGACTCTGTGCGACCCCATAGATGGCAGCCCACCGGGCTGCCCCATCCCTGGGATTCTCCACGCAAGAACACTGGAGTGGGTTGCCATTTCCTTTTCCAATGCATGAAAGTGAAAAGTGAAAGTGAAGTCGCTAAGTCGTGTCTGACTCCTAGCGACCCCATGGACTGCAGCCTACCAGGCTCCTCCATCCATGGGTTCTCTAGGTATCAGTTTACTAGAGTCATTTATCAATATATTCACTTTTCAGAATGGAGATTGGTTAAAAGCTTGTCACATCAGCACTTTTTTAAACTTCTTCTCTCCATATGTTAGCACTTTCTTGTGTGTCCTTGAGAAAATTTGTATTAACAAGGAAAAAATTAATCACCAAAATAATGTCATCTTATCCACAATGAATTCTTCAATCCCCAATCTCTAGCCACTAAAACTCAGCCCAAGTTGTGTCATTGATGGAACCATAGCCTCAGACATCAGTTCTTCCCCCTAAATCCAGCTTCATGATTTTATTCTTTTGGCTTTGTCTCAAATGCTCCTATAAATCAGCTTTCCCTGTAGCTCAGTAATAAGAAGAGGTAAGCCACTCCTTTTCAAAATTATAGAGATCTAGGAAAGCAAAGGTTGAGAGTAAATCAGACGACTCTAAAATAAGTCTAGAGGCAAAGACTGCTTGCTCTAGCTCTGGCTCCACAGTAGAAACACACACTCACGTTTCTCCTTTGTAGATTCTGAACAAGTTTCATGAGCCAGTATCTTACAAACATCTGCCTTCATTATAATTATATTTCTATTTCAGCTGCACCAAGCTATTTACAGATGAGCCTGTTCATAAAGAGCTTTATAATTAAGCAAACAGAAATATCTTTTTATAGGATGCAGATCTAGGGGTGATAATCACACACAAAATACACAGCAACAGTTGCAAATAGAGTGTTTAACGCTAGTTATATAGTTAGTGATGTGCTCAATAAAGCTTGACATGCCTTTGTTCCTAAATACAAGAAAATATGGTCTTTGCTACACAGCAGTGTAAACTGTTTTTTTTTTTTTTTTTTTTTTAAGCAAAGGCCATATTTTTCAGGGTGGGTTTCTAAAATATGTGTGTGTGTGTTTTATCTAACGGCAGAGTTAGAAAAAAGCACGCATGTATTCTCTCTGGCTTAGTGGGGTTTGAAATTTGACTGATACTTGAAGAATGACAACTGATTCTAAATATAAGCAACAATGTATGGCCACACAGGGTGTCACAGATTAAATTAGTAGGTAGTAGATATGGGACAAGCCAGGCTTCAGCAATACGTGAACCGTGAACTCCCTGATGTTCAAGCTGGCTTTAGAAAAGGCAGAGGAACCAGAGATCAAATTGCCAACATCCGCTGGATCATGGAAAAAGCAAGAGAGTTCCAGAAAAACATCTACTTCTGCTTTATTGACTATGCCAAAGCCTTTGACTGTGTGGATCACAATAAACTGTGGAAAATTCTGAAAGAGATGGGAATACCAGACCACCTAACCTGCCTCTTGAGAAATCTGTATGCAGGTCAGGAAGCAACAGTTAGGACTGGACATGGAACAACAGACTGGTTCCAAATAGGAAAAGGAGTCCGTCAAGGCTGTATATTGTCACCCTGCTTATTTAACTTATATGCAGAGTACATCATGAGAAACGCTGGACTGGAAGAAACACAAGCTGGAATCAAGATTGCCGGGAGAAATATCAATAACCTCAGATATGCAG
>SJYT01025067.1:96645-116137 GCA_006410635.1 Cephalophus harveyi | reverse complement strand
AAGCTGAAACTCCAGTACTTTGGCCACCTCATGTGAAGAGTTGACTCATTGGAAAAGACTCTGATGCTGGGAGGGATTGGGGGCAGGAGGAGAAGGGGACGACCGAGGATGAGATGGCTGGATGGCATCATGGACTCGATGGACTGAGTCTGAGTGAACTCCGGGAGCTGGTGATGGACAGGGAGGCCTGGCATGCTGCGATTCATGGGGTCACAAAGAGTCGGACACGACTGAGCAACTGAACTGAACTGAACTGAAGCATCAGTGACCCTCATTAACCTAAAAATGGGAGATATTAGATCTTGACAGTAAGCTGCGTCTGTTGTGCTTATGGTCCTTTCATTCCAAACCTCACCTTCACAGGAATGGAATTCTGTGCCCAAGACTCTTACTTTCCTACTTAGATTCTTATGTTTTAGCTGCATGTGTTCCTAAAAAAAAGTATACATGCATATTTTTATTGTAATTATTTTTAACTTAAGATAGAGCCTGTGTTATATATAGTCTTTGAGACTCTCTTCATCTATAATAGCATGTCAATGTATTGTTATATTGTCACATATAGCTGCATCTACTTCTACCTTTTTTTTTTTTTCATAATCATACTTCTAATTCAGGTTTATTAGGATAGGGTTTTTATTTACATTCATTGGTCTGAGATCTGTATCTCTATTTTCCCATAGGAAAAAAAGTCCTAGTTCTCAATAACAGCAATGTAATTACTCATTTGATTTGTCTCTTAATACACACAAACACACACACGTGTGCACATACACACACACACATATTCAACATTACAATACCAGTAATACTACTTGCAATATCATTACTAAAAATAGTTCAATAATTTTTGCAGTATTTTTTTTTATACTTAGAATATGTTCCATTGGGATGTAGGTTAAGTAACTGTCATTTAATGTCATTTTAAGTAGTTTCTCTCAGAAGCTATGCTTTCAACTCAATACACAGATTTCTTTCTTTTAATCTTTTGAGATTGCTTTTTCAGTGTTCATTTGTTTTTTATTATTTATATTCAGAGATGATTTTCTTCTAACCCTATAGTGACCATCCTAGCCTCCCATCCTCTAAGGGTAACCATTGTTACTAGATATTCTTAAATTTATCCTTAGACATTTTTTTTCATACATTTTTCTCCACCTCACTTTTTTCACTTAAAAGTAAATTCTGAAATAAATTCATTCGTATTTATAGATAGTCAGAATTCCTTTTTACAGTTTCACAATTCTCTGGTGAATGTAGCATAGTTTTTTAACCAGTCCCTTATTGATGGGCATAATGTCTACTTCTACTTTATTAACTATGCCAAAGTCTTTGACTGTGTGGATCACAACAAATTGTGGAAAATGCTTCAAGAGATGGGAGTACCAGACTATGTTACCTGCCTCCTGAGAAATCTGTATTCAGGTCAAGATGCAACAGTTAAAACTGGACATGGGACAACAGACTGGTTCCAAATCAGGAAACAAATACGTCAAGGCTGTAGATTGTCACCCTGCTCATTTAATTTGTATGCAGAATGCATTATGCAAAATGCCGGGCTGGATGAAGCCCAAGCTGGAATCAAGATTGCCGGGAGAAATATCAATAACCTCAGATACGAAGATGACCCCACCCTTATGGCAGAAAGTGAAGAACTAAAGAGCCTCTTGATGAAAGTGAAAGAGGAGAGTGAAAAGGCTAGCGAAAGACTCAATATTTACCTAACTAAGATCATGACATCCGATCCCATCATTTCATGGCAAATAGATGGGAAAACAATGGAAACAGTGAGAGACTATTATTTGGGGCTCCAAAATTACTGCAGATGGTGACTGCAGCCATGAAATTAAAAGACGCTTGCTCCTTGGAAGAAAAGTTATCACCAGCCTAGACAGTCTATTAAAAAGCAGAGACATTCCTTTGCCAACAAAGGGCCATCTAGTCAAAGCTATGGTTTTTCCAGTAGTCATGTATGGATGTGAGAGTTGGACCATAGAGAAAGCTGAAAGCCAAAGAATTGATGGTTTTGAACTGTGGTGTTGGAGAAGACTATTGAGAGTTCCTTGGACTGCAAGGAGATCCAACCAGTCCGTTCTGAAGGAAATAAGTCCTGAATATTCATTGGAAAGACTGATGCTGAAGCTGAAACTCCAATACTTTGGCCATCTGATGTAAAGGACTGACTCATTTGAAAAGACCCTGATGCTGGGAAAGGTTGAAGGCAGGAGGAGAAGGGGACAACAGAGGATGAGATGGTTGGATGGCATCACTGACTCAATAGACATGAGTTTGAGTAAACTCCAGGAGTTGGTGATGGACAGGGAAGCCTAGCATGCTGCAGTCCACCGGGTCACAAAGAGCTGGACACGACTGAGCAACTGAACTGAACTGATACCAAACCTTCACCCACAGTGATTGCCACATGGACTCTCTCACCAGAAACATAAAGGAGCTCTTCTGTGACATGTGTCTCCACACCACTCCTCCAGCAATTGCTTGTAATTAATATTTAAAATGATCAATGTTTTAGTTATTCTTAGCTGACTTGGTGCAAAAGTGAAATCTCAGGGTGCTCTTGATTTTCATTGCTATGATCACCTAATCATAATCAAGTATTTATTGGATAGAATATGTGCATTTATCTTTTGACCATTTTTCTACTGAGTTAGGTTCTTTAATGACTTTAAAATTTTTTTTTGTGTTGTTGACATGAGTCTACATATTTTAATTATAATTAATTTCAATGATGAAAAACACTAGCCTTTTAATAAAATACATTATGTCATTATCAGACCATCTGATTATAACGAGAGTTAATTCATCAGACAAGCCATTGGTGAGTACATGTTCTCAATTAGTGGATATAAATGACAATTTCCCTTTAGAGTATAGTTTAAAGTTTGCATATTTGTGTGTGTTTATTTACTTACATGGGATCCCTAGGTGGCTTAGTGGTAAATAATCCAACTGCCAACCCAGGAGATGCAAGAGACGCAGGTTTGATCCCTGGATTGGAAAGATCCCCTAGAGTAGTAAATGGTAACCAACTTCAGTACTCTTGTCTGGAAAATCCCATGGACAGGGTACAGTCCATGGAGTTGCAAAGAGTAGGACATGACTTAGCGACTAAGCACACACTCACAATATGCATTTATATACACACACACCCTCACGTGAACAGACACATAGACACACATAAAATACTGCCTAAAATAAATGACAGTGAGGCTCATCTCTTCTGACCCCAGGCTCCCATCCTGGTGCCCCCTCGCAAGACCTTGCAGTCCCTTCCAAAGATCCCTGTAACCAGTCTCTCCTCTCCATGCATCCTGCACGCTGACCTCAGGCTCCTTTCCCAAAACATCTATTTTCCTAACTCTCAAAATGAGAACAATGTTTAAACCTCTGCATTACCTGGCACGTAAGGTAAATATTCCTAACCCAGCCCCTCCATCCTACTTGACCTAAGCTGTCTTCCTGGGCAAACCTGCTTCTGCTGGCCCATGTGAATGAAGCCTAAGGGCCTCCAACGCAATCTAGTAGTTGGCAGCTGTGTGACACACAGGAGGTCACTTAATTCAATGAAAGTTCAATTTCTTCTTCTGTAAAATGAGGACAAACACAGCACCTAACTCATAGGTTCACAGGGTCTACGTGGGGATGAAGCAAGGTGATACTTTGTCAACATTTAGTGCAATGTCTATATGGTAAACAACCACTAAACATGTGCTGTTGCTTATGTGCCTAGTATTGCTGGAATTCTCATCTCATTATAGCAAAATTGTTCATCTTGTTAACCCTCAAATACTGGCGGAGCGATTTTTCTTTTGTCTACACTCCCTTACACCTTTCCATAGGTGTCTTCTGCAGTTGTCTGTATGATGTCATGGAATTCTTTCATCTTCAGAGTTTCTAAGCACTTTGGTAACACTTCTTCCATTAGTACTTATGCCTCACAGTTTCTTGTACAAATATATTTTTCTCTATCATTCTTGTGCTGCCTGAGAGAAAGACCAGAATACTAGTCATCTTTTTTTCTTTCCAGTATCCAATTCCAGGGCCAAAACAAAATAGATGCTCAAAAAGTGTTTGTTGAGCATTTCCTATCCTTCTTTTCTCTTCCTAAAACCATTATTTAAAAAATGTACTTGTATCCCTATAAGACCATCACCCACACTACCAGTCTAGCTGTTGCACCTTCCAGGTCCCCCTCCACAACACCCCCTCTGTAGCTGTCTTTCCCACCTCTCTATTTCGCCAAACCACTCAAGGTACAGAGCCCTTGAGAGTCGGGTTTTTATTCTGTCTGATTGTTTCTCTAGAAGGAATGCTCCCAGCCATTGTGTTTCTTCCTTTAAAATTCCAGCAAGAGAACCAAGTGGGACAGATAAGCCCTTGACACTCTGCTCAAGTCAGAGTTGGGGAGGGGGCTGTGGAGGGGAGAAGTAAAGCATAGGATCCCACCATATCAGAATTTGGAGTCAGTCAAAAAGTTCATTTGGGGTTTTTTTAGAACATTTTATGAAAAACCCAAATGAACTTTTTGATCAACCCAACACAGACCTCTACTGTGGTTTGCAGCATTATCACTCATCCAGATTATGCCCAGGGATAGACCCCACGCATAAATATAAACGATTCCACACGTCTAACTTTAATGTCTTTGAGGATTACTTGTCCCATCACTCTTTTTCTGGTCTGAGACAAGTCGTGTAATGCGAAGTGTCATGTTCTGTCTCATGTCACTCACAATCACCATCACTAGATCATTCTGATTAATTCCATAAGATGGCACAGTCAATGCAATGAGCAATGCTTAGAGTCAAGGTCCAGGGTACAACTCAGAGCTGACATCCTTCTGCAGTATGTGCTCAGATGTCATGGAGCTGAGATCCTTCAGCCAGGCTGAGAACGGTGTTCCTCAGAATCTCAGCTACATGCTCTATTTACTCTCATATGCCAAATGATATGTGTCACAGGGGAAAAATCAGACATCATATATTATCTATTTTTAAAAATCTATTATGTTAAGGGTAAAAAGAAGAGACAAGATAATGTAAAAGAGGGTAGCTCTATGCAAATGAGGTCACGATTATGTGCATAATTATTGGAGCTTATGTGACTGTGGGTGTCAGGATCCAGTGCAGGAAAGAGAAACTACTCCAGGTATTTGGAACAAAAACACTAATATGAGAAATTGAGTGCTTAGCATTGAGCAGACCAGAGAGGGATAGAAGTAGGGGAACTGCCTTCCAAATCTCACACACTCAATATTTTATTATCATGTCATAACTTTCTGCATGGATCCTGTGCTAAGCTTAAGAACTATATCTGTTTTCTTTTTATTGCTTTTTCTCAACAGGCATATATACATATGTATATGAAAATAAAAGTACAACAGCTCTAAAATATTATGAGGAAATGTTATTTTGCTCCTTATGGTAAATATGGTTTGTCACAGAGCTGCAGTAAATAGAGGAAAACATCTAATATCAGCGGCTCTTTCCTGGGACCACAGGCTCATCGTTTCTACTCTCTGCCAACACTCCCCACTTAGCAATAGTAGGAATACCTAGGATGTGGTAACAGCAAGCAAATATGCCATGAAGAGAGGTTAGCCAGCTAAGAGCCTTTCTTTCCTTTTGAAGAGGCAAGACTCACAGTAGGCAATGTTCACACAGTCAAGATTGAGAAAAGCCAGAAGACTCATCTCTGTGGTGGAAAATAAATGTAAGGCTTTCCGAACTGTCCCAGAACTTTAGTAAGGAGGAAGAAAATCTAGCATCCTGGCTCTTTCTGATACTGAGAAGTTTTATAGACAGCTCAGCCGTCCCCCTGGGACAGAAGAGAAATGAGTTTCAGGTGCCACTCCCTTCTCACCCACAGGTAGTTGATCCTGAAAACTCCCTAGGCTGGGTAGGTTTATCAGAGCAGGGTCTGTCTAGGACCACTCTGTCCCAGACACAGATGTCAACACTCCAGACAACATCCCCCATGTGGACAAGGGCATTCCAACCCCGGCTGCTGATGTTGCCTTCTTAGATGCTATGTCCAAGTGTAAAATTCATCCCTTTGAAAGGAAATGAAAGTCTTTAGCATAACTCTCTCCCTCCAGACTGCCTAAAACAGATCATCTGGATTGTTCTGGAGAGGTGGTCTTCCAGGTGGGATTCGTGGATGTTGGGGCTGGAGGAAGAGGCGTCACACCAAGACTCACGAGGACACTGAAACAAAGGAGGTGGGAGTGAGCAGAGCTGAGAACTGAGGTCCACAGGAGAAGCTTAGCCACAAAAGAGCAGGGTCTTAACTTGGTGTTCAAACTGAGAGACTGAGGGCAGTTGTGAAGTCAGAGATTTCAGCTGGCAATACTTTTGAGCAATAATACAGTTTACAACAGAGGGGCTTGAACTCCATCAGGTCCCCTGGTCACAGGGCCCCATGCCCCTGTGACAGCCTTGTTGTTGTAGTTTCTGAGTCACTAAGTCACACTCCACGCTTTGTGACCCCATGGACCAGCACACGCCAAGCTTCCTTGTCCTTCGCTATCTCCTGGAGTTTGCTCAAATTCATGTCCATTGAGTCAGTGATGTTATTCAACCATCTCATCCTCTGGTGCCCCTTTCTCCTTTTGCCTTCCATCTTTCCCAGCATCAGAGTCACAGCCTGCAGGGCCCCAAGTATTGCTGCAGCTTTGGCATGAGCACTACAGGCCTCTGTTATGTTCTATTTTAGCTTCCCTGTCAATGCAAGAAATAAAAACCAGACATACACAAACGCAGAGGCAGTTAGTTTCTCTGGTGATGGTGTAGCCATTGTTCCTTATCCTCACCATCATCCATTGACCTGAATAAGAAACTCAGGTTTTATCATAACTTTTCTTTCATCCTTTCTTCTCCCTCAGCTCCTACAACACCGAATTGGCTCCCAAGTCTCTCAACTCTAACTCCTTCAGTTCAGTTCAGTTCAGTCGCTCAGTCATGCCCAACTCTTTAAGACCCCATGAATCGCAGCACACCAGGCCTCCCTGTCCATCACCAACTCCTGGAGTTCACTCAGACTCACGTCTATCGAGTCCGTGATGCCATCCAGCCATCTCATCCTCTGTTGTCCCCTTCTCCTCCTGCCCCCAATCCCTCCTAGCATCAGAATCTTTTCCAATGAGTCAACTCTTCACATGAGGTGGCCAAAGTACTGGAGTTTCAGCTTTAGCATCATTCCTTCCAAAGAAATCCCAGGGCTGATCTCCTTGAGAATGGACTGGTTGGATCTCCTTGCAGTCCAAGGGACTCTCAAGAGTCTTCTCCAACACCACAGTTCAAAAGCATCAATTCTTTGGCACTCAGCTTTCTTCACAGTCCAACTCTCACATCCATACATAACTACTGGAAAAACCATAGTCTTGACTAGATGGACCTTAGTCAGCAAAGTAATGTCTCTGCTTTTTAACTTCTCTCAAATTGCGTTCCTCTTCCCAAACACCGCTGTGACTGCCTGGGGTCAGGCACTCCTCATTCTAACCAGATTTAAGGTAAACACGTCTCCTACACCCTCAGCATGGATGCTCACTCCCCTCCATCTAAATTCCACATTGAGTCACTGGTTGTGTAATTTATAGATCTGGTCATTCTCCCAGACTGAAACTTCCCCATGGCTCCCCACTGCTTCTAAGATTTGCTTAAACTACTCCTCTGGACCACAGTCTTCATCATTGGCTCCTAGGACCATTTCTTATCTCAACTCTTATTACATGCCAACAGCATCCTTTGGTTGAGTCACAGTAGTCAACTTGGAATTTCTCAATGGACCATGTGTCTCATGCATCAGAACTTGGGGAAAATAGTTCCCGTAGCCTGAAATATCCCTCCAGCTCCTCACTCCTTTCTTGAGACTATTTATCCTGTCCTTCACATTGCCACTCAAGGGTTACCTCCTTCTGGAAGCAGTCCCAGAGTAGGATAGGAACCTGGATCCAAATAATTCCTCAACAACATGAAAGTACTTATTGCTTGAACAGTCATTACGGATCTTCTAAGTTAAAATAGACTCCTCTCCTTTGGGGGGCAGAAATGGTATCTCATTAATTTGTGAGTCCTCAGAATTTAATTCAGTACCTGGCTCAACAAATGATTATTGAATGCATGAATGAATAGAGAAAGTAAAAGATGAATACATGAATGAATAAGTAAGTAACTGGGAAAGGAATAAGTTAAAATGAGGAGCAATGCAGCATAACCTTTTTGATCGAATCTGCAGTTGATTATCTGTTGCATATAAATACTGTAACCATGTTCTTCTTCTAACTGTCTGCCTTTTCCCTGGGAAGCTTCACCTACTTCCTTGGTTTCCTTTCTTCTATATATGTTTTCCTCTAATAGCTTCTGTGTAAAGATGATAGAGATGCACCTGTTTTGACAGATAAGGAAAATTAAGCTTGGAGAACTTAAGTAAATTTCCCAAGAACTTACTAAAGTAGCAAGACTAGGACCATTTTTTTTAAAAATTGGGACATAGTGCTTTACAATGTCATGTTAATTTCTGCTGTATAACGAAGTAAATCAGCTATATGTATGCATATATCTTCTCCCTCTTGGACCTCCCTCCCAGCCTTGTACATATGTACCACAGCTTCCTTATCCATTCGTCTGTCAATAGACATTTAGGTTGCTTCCATGACCTGGCTATTGTACATAGTGCTGCAATGAACACTGGGGACTAAGATCTTAATCCCATTGTTTGGCCCCAAACCTTCCCCTTTCCTACAGTATGGCAGGGTGAGTCTGGATGTGTGGGTACCATGTGGGATAAGAGTGGGAATTAGCCTGGGGTAACTACTTTGACTACCCACCCCAAGTTCCCAGTTCTCTATTATTTCCGTTTTGCCCTATCTGAACTTCATTTCTACTTTTATGGTTTGAAAACACATATGAATCCTCTGAAAGGCAACAATTAAACCATTCATCACATTAAAGATCACAATAGTTAATTCTGAGAAGCAGGCTTCTTAGATTATCATGCCTCTGTGGGATTTTTAGGAATTTGTCTATGTGAACTGGTTCCCAGGTAATACACGCAAAGCATTAAACAGTTGTATTACATCTGACTTTGAACAGATGTAAGGAAGCTTTACATCTTTGCTCTTAAAAGGAAGCTGTGAAAATGACTGGATTTGAATCACTGGGTTCAAAAGTCAAAACCCCAAAGCAAAAGGTCTACATAATAGTCTCTGTATGTACTGTTGGTGTTCTTCACAGTCTTTCGGAAGCTTACCATATATCATGTCCAACAGATAAGGGATTTGCTGAACATTCTCAACTGTGTTCATGGAACTTGTCTTGAGATGTGCTTCAACTATGACAACGCTTTCACCTCTCTTCTAATATAGAATACTATAGTTTTCCCCTTAAAATGTTGTAACTATGCTTTTCCTAAGACAAATCATGCCAATAAATATTTTCACGTATTGCTAGTAGGTGTATAAGTGTATTCAACTCTTATGGAAAACAATTTGGAAATATGTTCCCTGGTGGCTCAGCAGTAAAGAATCTACCAGCCAGTGCAGGAGATGTGGGTATAATCCCTGGGTTGGAAAGATCCTCTGGAGAAGAAAATGGCAACCCACTCCAGTATTCTTGCCTGGAGAATCCCGTTGTCAGAGGAGCCTGGTGGGCTACAGTCTATGGGGTTTCAAAGAGTTGGACATGACTTTGGGACTAAACAGCAACATCAGGAACCTTAAAAATGCCCTCTTGGTACAATGATAGCACTTCTTTGACATTATCTTGAGATAATTACCCAAGAGATATAGAGAGAAAATCTTGATATCAAAGATAATCCTCATGACTTTATTTATAAAAAGTCTCAAAAATAATCAACCAAAGAGTCAACTACATGGTGATATTTATTTTGATGTTTATATAATGACGTGAAACAGGGAACTAATAAGCTAAGTAAAAAGGGATACTAAATTATAGATAAGAGGTGATGACAACTGTGAAAAATAAATGTGCACTGAGAAAGATTTAATTAAACTAAATCAAAATGTAGCAGTGTTGGGGTAGCACAATCAATTTTTCAACATTTTTATGTTTAATAGATTTTACACTATGGCCATGCTTGTTTTCACAATTGAAAAAAAAAAGAAATCTTTATTTTTTTAAAGAGATTTTTCTTCTCAGTGTTAGAGTCAAAAAAAAAAAAAAAAGATGGTAGAAATGTAGGGATACTAGGGATATTCTTATAAATAAGAATCAAGAAAAAGTCTTTGAGATACATTTGGTTGGCCAAAAAGTTCATTTGTGGTTTTCGTAATCTCTCATGGAAAATCCCTAATGAACATTTTGTCCAGCTCAATATTTTGAAAGGGTTTCCCAGGTGGCTCAGTGGATAAAGAACCTGCCTGAAAGGCAGGAGACTCCAGAGACATGGGTTCAATTCCTGGGTTGGAAAGATCCCCTGGAGGAGGGCATGGCAACCCACTCCAGTATTCTTGCCTGGAGAATCCCCATGGACAGAGGAGCCTGGCAGGCTACAATCACAGATTCAGACATGACTGAGGCAACTTGGCATGCACACAGGCAATATTTTGAAAGAGACATTAAGGTAAGAAAGTTACTAGCATGTGAACATGGAGAAGTAGCCAGATGTTGGAAAGTCCTAGAACGACGACCAAGATACTCTTCACATGGCCAGGAAAGGGAGGAATCTAGACAGTGATCCCTCCCTACAGAAATCTTAAACAACAATTTACACTGACTTCTAAAATAGAGAGCCTGTGCAGTAGAATAAAGTTGCAGAGAACAGGGGTATGTCTAACAAATAGATAATTAGGCACTTCTAAGGGGAAGGAAGGTGTGATGTTCACAACTAGCTTTAAAAATAGTGATCTTTACGTCCCTGGGAGTGTCAGAGTCACAGGAGACTAGGTGATACCTTGGCAGCCGTATTAGACGGGTAAATATAGAGCAAGCCTCTAAAAGCTGTGATCCAATAAATGTGTGTTTCAGAAGACAATTCCCAAGCATGTCTAGTCTACCCTGGTGTGAAGTCAGAGCTGCAGGGTGTGTGAAAAGAACTGAATGTCAGCCCCACAGAGCCTTGGGACTCCAGACTCCAAGAGGCTGGAGATGCTGCTATTCAAGGGTGAGATCAGCCGATTCACACGGCCAGTGCTGACCAGGCATGTTCCCAAGACAACAGCGACTAAGGCAGCAGTAATGCTGAAATCATGCTGGCACCCCGGTAGAAGGCAAGAGGCCCCTTGGCCAGGCTGAAGGCTGGATGATAGGGGGGATATAATAGATTCGGGATGGTTTATAAGTGCACCAAAAACCTCTCTGGCATGACTCAACAACACATCACTTTAAACACATTTGCCTGTAAATAATGTCATCGCTCACTTCTTATGCTATACAGTGGGTTCTTAATTAGTTATCCATTTTATACATAGTAGTGTATATTATACATAGACCCTGATGTGTATATGTGTGTGTGTGTGCTTGTGTGTATATATACATCATACATATATACATATGTATATAAATATACATGTATACATATACATAAACATAGACCATATGCATATACATAGACCCTGATGCTGGGAAAGATTGAAGGCGGGAGGAGAAGGGGACGACAGAGGATGAGATGGTTGGATGGCATCACCAACTCAATGGACATGAGTTTGGTTAGCTCCGGGAGTTGGTGATGGACAGGGAAGCCTGGCATGCTACATTCCATGGGGTCGCAAAGAGTCGGACACAACTTAGTGACTGAACTGAACTGAGTATATATATATATGTTAATCCCAATCTCCCAATTCCTTAATAAAAACAAGGTTGCTGATTTTGTACGTAACCCAGTTGTTATCAAAATGTTTTTTATATTGTTGGATGAAGACAGACTAGAATATTTCATGACTTTGAAAACTTCAGATGACACTAGGTGGAGAGAGATAACCAAGACATTGTTGGATAAGGATTTTAAAAGGCTTTGGCCTTCCTGGGAAATATGAGTCAAAGTTAACCAGATGAAAATAACTATGTGTAAAGAACCAGTCTTGTTTTTGAGTCAGTAAGTAACATGGCCAAGGATGAAAGAATCTAGTTCAGTGGGGAAACAGGGCTCAGAGGTTAGAGATGAGCTCCCCTGGGCAGACACAATCAGATGCCAATGCTTAGTGCCTGTGGCAGAGGGAATATTAACCCCAAGACATCACATTGGGCAAACCACACCTGGAGCTGGATTCTGCATTGGGACCCACATTTTAAAAAGAAATTTAAAACTTGAAGCATATCCAGTAGAGAAAACAGTGATGGTGAAGATCTTGGAAACCATTCCATATGAAGACAAAGTGAAGGAATAAGGAATGTTCCCTTTGGAAAACTCAAGATTTGGGAGTGGTGATAGCACAGTTGTCAAACCTGTGAAACACTCTAATGAAAAGAATCATTCAGTTCACTCTTTGCTGTTCCAGAGAGTAAAACTGAGGTCAAGGGGAAGAAAAAAACAAATAAGCTATATGAAAATTCTTGAGAGTCCCTTGGCCAGCAAGGAGGTCAAACCAATCAATCCTAAAGGAAATCCACCCTGAATATTCACTGAAGGACTGATGCTGAAGCTGAAGCCCCAGTACTTTGGCCACCTGATGCCAAGAGCTGACTCATTGGAAAAAAAACCCTGGTGCCAGGAAAGACTGAAGGCAAAAGGCAAAGAGAGTGGCAGAGGATGAGATGGTTAGATAGAATCGCCAACTCAATGGACATGAATCTGGGCAAACTCTAGGAGGTAGTGTGGGACAGAGGAGCACAGATTGCTGCAGTTCATGGGTTGCAAGGAGTCAGACACAACTTAGTGACTGAACAGTAACACAGTGCCTCTAATAAGGGCGTTTATCTATTATTATTTCCAGCCCACCTCCACCTGGAGCCCACCTACATATGCCCAGTTCTAGTCTTAAGGACTAAGCCCTTTGCCACTCCTCTGGGCCTAGGTCATTATGGCCCTTCCCAGAATGACCTCCCTTATTTTTCTACCTGATAACTTCTATTTATTACTGTGGACTCTGTTATCTCCTCCTCTGTGGAATCTTGGCTCTAACATCTCCTGTACGGCAAAGACTAGGCCATCTGGGCCCCATGTATTTCTCAGTTCCTGTGTTCTCCATCAGAGCAGCCTCACTGGTGGACTAACGCTGTACATCTCTGCTCATTCACTGGGCTACGAGTAGATGTTACTGATTTTTTTATCTCCAGCAACAGAGTCTTCTGCTCAATATTCTGTAATAACCTAAGTGGGAAAAGATTTTGAAAAAGAATAGATGCATTTTTAGGTATAACTGAATCACTTTGTTGCATACCAGAAACTAACACAATATTGTTAATCAACCATACTTCAATAAAAATTAAAAGAAATGCAAGGAAAGACAGAAAAAGAGTTAGTCTAGGATCCAAAACTAATTTACTTACACTTTCCAGGTGTGAACTAAATCAGGAATGAGACCCAGACTAGAAGCTTCACTCTTAGAAAAGGTTTTTAAGGCATGACGGATGGAATGCTTTTACAAGAAATAGATCTGGAGATGAGAAGTCAGTCTAATGTACTGCCATGAACTCTGTCTATATGAAAACCACATGGTAAATTGGCAGTGAACTCTTGGTAGGCTATCCAACGAGAAAAAATAGAAATGTGTTCCTTAGAGTTGAGCAGTGGCCCCTGTAGCAGAAGAAACATAATCGTGATCATTTTTTTTTCTTTAATTCTTTTATTTGATTGCTGGTATTTCTAAGATAAACTAGGAACTTTGTACTTAAAGTTGATTTGTTCTGGACCAGTAGTATTTCATCATATATAAAAACAATATTATGAAAGCTGAAATTATCCTAATCAGGTACATAAAATGAAGATATTAAAGTTGAGAGCTGAACTATATCATGTTTCACTGGGAATGTGTAATGACAAATAATACTTTCTCATGAAAGTAGTTATGTATTACTTATTTTTTTAAAAGTAGTCATGGAATAACAAAACTGAGGTGTCATTAAACATACTATGTTGTGGTTTTGCAAATCTCCAGATTTGGAGTTATTTGCCAATTGCCCTATCCTGCAAGACCACCAGACAGCAGAATACAAATGGAATTACACTTGTATCCCAACAGAACATACTTAAAAAATAGTCATATTTCTCCAAAGATACACAAAGGGCCAGTGAGCACATGAAAATATACTCAACATCATTAGTCATTAGGATAATAAAAATCAAAACCTCAATTAAATATCACTTTGCACCCCACTAGGATGCCTATAATCAGAAAGACAGATCGACAATTGTTGGCAAGGATGTGGAGAAACTAGAACTCACACACTCCTGGGCTTCCCTGGTACCTCAGTCAGTAAAGAACCCGCCTGCAAAGCAGGAGACCCCAATTTGATTCCTAGGTCAGGAAGATCCACTGGAGAAGAGAAAGGCTACCCACTCCAGTATTCCTGGTCTTCCCTGGTGGCTGAGATGGTAAAGAATCTGCCTGCAGTGCAGGAGACCTGGTTTCGTTCCTTGGGTTGGGAAAATACCCTGGAGAAGGGAACGGCTATCCACTCCAGTGTTCTGGCCTGGAGAATTCTATGGACTGTATAGTCCATGGGGTCACAAAGAGTCGGACAGAATCAAGTGACTTTCACTTTCACACACTCCTGGTGGGAATGCCATGGTGTTGTATCCTGCTTTAGGAGACAGTCCAGCAGTTCCTCAAATGATTACACAGAGAGCTACTATTTAAGNTCCATGGACTGTATAGTCCATGGGGTCGCAAAGAGTCGGACAGAATCAAGTGACTTTCACTTTCACACACTCCTGGTGGAAATGCCATGGTGTTGTATCCTGCTTTAGGAGACAGTCCAGCAGTTCCTCAAATGATTACACAGAGAGCTACTATTTAAGCCAGAAATTCCACCCCTAGGTATATACCCAAGAGAAATGAAAATGTAAGTCACAAAATCCTTGTATACCAATGTTCATAGCAACTTTATTTATGATAGCTCAAAGATGGAAAGAATCCAACTGACCATCAACTGACAAATGAATAAACAAAAAGTGGTCTATCCATACGATGAAATATTATTGTCATAAAAATAAAAGAAGTATTGGTGCACCTATAATATGAATGAACATTGAAAATATTATGCTCAGTGGAAGAAGCCAGTTACAAAAGACCACATATTATATGATTCCATTTATATGAAATTTCCAGAATAGGTGAATCAAAAAGGACAGAAAGTAGATCAGCGGTTGGCTTGAGGAATGGAATGACATGGGGAGAGATAACTAAAGGGAAAGAGTTTCTTTCAGGTTTAATGAAACTGTTCTAATATTGGTTTGGGTGATGGTTCCATAACTGTGAACATACTAGAGATCATTGAACTATATACTTTAAATGGGTGAATTATACGGTATGTGAATATATCGCAATAAAAGTATAACAAAAAGATCATCAGAAACCGACAGCAAGAATAAACTTAAGAAGGTATTTTTCAAGTATTACAACTGTGGATTTTTGGAAGATAAGATATAGGAGAGATGTGACTCTACAGTGAAGGCCCTAAACAACTTTTCTGAAAGTATAATCTTAACGTCTAAGAAATTGGGCAAGGGTTTCCACTGGAAAATGTCCAGCTCATCTATTTCCTTACATCTGTCTTTTAGGAAGAGAAATGCTTTCTCAGTTGAGAGAATAATGATTAGTCATCATCAATGTTTTTGTGGCAACTCCTGTGGTATAAAGAGGATGCATGGCCCTTAGTTTTTTCAAAGTCTGAAGTAGACGAAAACTCCCCCAGACTACACTCCTGAATTTTTCTGATTTTGTCATTCATCTTTGAAGAATACTTCTATGAAGTAGCAGTGTCACTATAAAAGACTATGCTTTGATTGATACTGTTAAGGCAGACCCATAATTCACTTAAAGTATCAATTATCATTAGTATCTAGGATTCTTTCCTGTGGTTCTTAGAATCTGTGTCCCTGCTGTTTCCCCACCTAATCCCCTTGAGCTGAGAATATAAGACTATCAGAGCTGCCTCTCCAGCCCTTCAAGGTGGCCTCTATTCTTGGCAGTGGCTACATGGGGTAGCTCTCAGTTCATTTCACGCATTTACTTGTTTAATCCCCCAAAGAACCCACCCTCTCCAGAGAAGAAACACACACACACTTCAGTATGTTTCAGAGCATCATTCTCTCCTCAGCTTCTCAGAATAGATACCTGCACGTAGCCTAGTGTATCCGACATCTGTCTGTCATCTTTCACCCTAAGAAAAACATTTTCGGTACACACCAGATTGTAGAATGAAGCAAGTTTTAGATCTAACTCCCTTTTCATTACCAACAAGAAATCTTATCTAAGGTTCTCGATAAACAAGGAGGCATGAGAGCTTTAGAGATGAATAAAGTTTGCAGACAGTGAATAACTGCAAAGACGCAGATGGTAGCTTCCTCCACCCCTACTCACATCCCTTGTTGACTGAGCTGGCGGAGCCTACAAATGTATAGATGGGCTTCCCAGGTGACTCAGTGGTAAAGAATCCACCTGCCAATGCAGGAGATGCAAGAGATATGGGTCTGATCTCTGGGTCAGGAAGATCCCCTGGAGGAGAAAATGGCAACTCACTTAAGTATTCTTGCCTAAAAAATTCCATAAACAGAGAAGTAGCCCAATGGGCTGCCATCTGTGGGTTCGCACAGAGTTGGACACGACTGAAGCGACTTAGCAGCAGCAGCAGCAGCAGCCTAATTAAGAGAATGTGTGAATATCTAACATCTTTACTAAAATTCAGACATATTTGCTTATGTATGTACACCAATCATTGAACTCAAAGACAATCCTGCTTAAACATATTATTAAAATGGGCACTTAACCAGATACACAGGTTGTAAATGAGTTCCTTATTCTCTCCTGTTGAGAACTTTAGCAAACATCCCATTGTTACGATGGTCTGGGTGGGTTAAAACACACCACAATCTGTTTAGCATATTTTGCTTATGTATGTACACCAATCATTGAACTCAAAGACAATCCTGCTTAAACATATTATTAAAATGGGCACTTAACCAGATACACAGGTTGTAAATGAGTTCCTTATTCTCTCCTGTTGAGAACTTTAGCAAACATCCCATTGTTACGATGGTCTGGGTGGGTTAAAACACACCACAATCTGTTTAGCATAACTGCTGCTGAATCACTTCAGTCGTGTCCGACTCTGTGTGACCCCATAGACAGCAGCCCAACAGGCTCCCCTGTCCCTGGGATTCTCCAGGCAAGAACACTGGAGTGGGTTGCCTAGCTAGTCTAATTCTAGTCTTTAAATTTCCAAGAGGTCAGCCATTATTTAGAACTCTGACACACACAAGAGTACATAGTACCAATTTAAGCAGAGATCATTTCAGAGACTAAATCAACTGCAGAGTTTGTTAGTTGGACTTTGCATAATTGGCCAAATACTGACAGGATTTGGCCAGTTATGCAAAATTCCTAAACTTTGTCTATTTCTATATCAGATTTCAGCTTTCCTGGGTTCAACTGTTTGTACATTGTTGTTTTTTTTTATAATTATTGTTAATGATGCTAAAAGGGTTTTGCTGTTTCAAACTTTGCACACAAACCTAGCAGGCAAAATCGTCCATAAATGTATTCTAAGCTCTTGGCAAACTTTCCCCAGGAGCAAATATTAACTCCAGATAGTGTTTATTAGCTTTTTTAAAATAATCACTGTAATAGTGGCATGTAATTGCTAGAGGTAAATGCTTATCTAGGCCATAGATTAATCAAGTTTGAGCTCCTTAATAGAACCCAGTCAGAAATAATTTATTTCTTGCACAGTTTACATTTTGAAATAATCACCTGATTTTCCTCTGATTTTGCTTTGCACTCCAACAGTGAATTCATGGCTACACATTGCATCCTGCTTGTGCTGTCAACAGAGAAATGTGGAGAAGTGGATTTTGTGGTGTATAACACAGATAAAGCTGTGGGAGATGGCTTCATTCAGCGTCTTACCCTGCATCTCTGAGCGTGCCTGTGGGCGTGCATGCTCAGTGACTCGATCGTTTCCGACTCTTTTGTGACCCCATGGAGTAGCCTGCCAGTCTGTCCATGGGATTCTCCAGGCAGAAATTCTGTAGTGAGTTGCCATTTCTTCCTCCAGGGAATCTTCCTGACCCAGGGATCAAACCCACGTCTCCTGCACTGGCAGGCGGATTCTTTACCACTGAACCACTTGGAGAACCCAGCCTACATCCCCAGGACTGATCTAAACCTTAAAGAGAGTTTCCCAATTTAAGCAGTGCTCTGTCTCTGCATTATCGAAGTATTATCGCTACCTCCCTGAATATTAGGAAGTCCATCCTGCTATGAGATAACTGCTGTCCACAAGGCCATTCTGCTGGAAATACCATGTGTGGGTTTGTGTGTGGACATGTTTGCGGTTCCTTCGGGTAAATACCAAGGAGCATGACAGCTGGATCATATGGTAAGTGTACATTTTGCTCTGTAGAAAAGAACCAACCAAACTGTCCTTCAAAGTGGCTATACCACTTGCATTCCTGCCAATAATGAGTAAGGGTTCCCGCTGCTCTACATCCTCACCAGTGTTTAGCATTGTCAGTGTTCCAGATTGGGGTCATTTTAACAGTCATGTGGTGGTATCTCACTGCTGGTTTAATTTGCATTTCCTGATGACCTTTGATGCGGAGCATCTTTCCACATGCTTATTTGCCATCTGTGTATCTTCTCTGGTGAGGTGTTTGTTAAAAATCTTTGGCCCACTTTAAAATCACATTGTTTTATATTACATTGTTGAGTTTTAAGAATTCTTTGTATATTTTGGATAACAGGCCTCTATCAGATATGTCTTTGCAGATATTTTCTCATCACCAGCCAGTTATGGTTTGTTTTCTAATCCTCTTGATCTTGTCTTCCATGGAGGAGAGGTTTTTATTTTAATGCAATCCAGTTATTTCTTTCAAGGATTGTGCCTTTGGTGTTATATCTAAGGAGGCATCACCATACCTAAAGACCATCTAGGTTGTCACCTATGTTATCTTCTAGGATGTTTCTAGTGTTGCATTTAACGTTTAGATTCGTGATCCATTTTGAGTTAACATTTGTGCCAAGCATAAGGTTTTCATCTGGATCCATTCTTATCTTGCATGTAGTTCAAGTTCAGTTGCTCAGTCGTGTCCGACTCTTTGCGACCCCATGAATCGCAGGACGCCAGGCCTCCCTGTTCATCACCATCTCTCGGAGTTCACTCAGACTCACATCCATCGAGTCCGTGATGCCATCCAACCATCTCATCCACGGTCGTCCTCTTCTCCTCCTGCCCCCAATCCCTCCCAGCATCAGAGTCTTTTCCAATGAGCCAACTCTTCGCATGAGGTGGCCAAAGTACTGGAGTTTCAGCTTTAGCATCATTCCTTCCAAAGAAATCCCAGGGCTGATCTCCTT
>SJYT01025067.1:60065-95774 GCA_006410635.1 Cephalophus harveyi | reverse complement strand
GTGTTGACCATCTGGTGATGTCCACGTGTAGAGTCTTCTCTTGTGTTGTTGGAAGAGGGTGTTTGCTATGACCAGTGCATTTTCTTGGCAAAACTCTATTAGTCTTTGCCCTGCTTCATTCCGCATTCCAAGGCCAAATTTGCCTGTTACTCCAGGTGTTTCTTGATTTCCTACTTTAGCATTCCAGTCCCCTATAATGAAAAGGACATCTTTTTTGGGTGTTAGTTCTAAAAGGTCTTGTAGGTCTTCATAAAACCGTTCAACTTCAGCTTCTTCAGCATTACTGGTTGGGGCATAGACTTGGATAACTGTGATATTGAATGGTTGCCTTGGAGACGAACAGAGATCATTCTGTCATTTTTGAGATTGCATCCAAGTACTGCATTTCAGACTCTTTTGTTGACCATGATGGCTACTCCATTTCTTCTGAGGGATTCCTGCCCACAATAGTAGGGGGAGTTCCATTTTTCCAGCACCACTTATCGAAAGAGACTATCGAGGCCCTGTTGTTTTTCTTTGCTCCATTGTCAAAGCTCATTTGATGGCTTGTATTTATGTGAGTCTCTTTCTGGACTAGCTCTTCTGTTCCATTGATCTACTTTCTTCTTTGCCTGATAACAACTTGTCCTGATTATTGTAGCTTCCCGGTAATTCTTGAAATTAGTGGTATTAGTCCTCCAGCTTCTTTCTTCTTCAATATCATGTTGACTATTCTGGGCCTTTTACCTCTACATATAATCTTTAGATTCATGTTGATCTCCATGAAATAACATGCTGGGACTTTTACTGGAATTGCAGTGAATCTATAGATCAAACTGGGAAAAGCTGACATCTTGACCATATTGAGTCTTCTTCCTAGGGAACAAGGACTATCTGTTCATTTATTTAGCTCTTCATCAGAATTTTTTAGTTTTCCTCATAGAGTTCTTGTACATAGTTTTTAGATTTATACCTAATCACTTTAGTTCTGAGGGTGCTAATGGAAATGGTATTATGTTTAATTTAATTTAAATTTAATTTCAAAGTCCATGTTCATTGTTAGTTAGGTACAAGTCTGTAGTTTTAGCATAAACAGTTAATACATCTATGTGTTGAGTTGCATGTTGAAGCATTCCAACTATCAATAATTAAATCAAGTATGCTATAAGAAGACTGAGTTATTCTTCTCATCTCTTTATAGAAAATATTATAAATTATTGTCCAATGTAGAAACACTTCAGAGAATATGCAGCCAAAATGTAGGAATTAAAATATTGCAGAGATGTGTCAAGCAGTTAATTAGTGAAAATATTATGCTTTTTAAGATTTTGTGATACTTTTCAGATTCCAAAAATTTGCTTTCTCATTCTAAATAAATACTCCCTTTCATTTTGCATCTATAATTTTTATTCTCTTTCTTAAAGCCAGAAAAATTTGAACATGCTTCAGGCCCCAAAACCTGGACCTGCCCTTGGCCTCCATTATTCCACCTTAGAAGGTTTTACTGTCATCTAAATTGAAAAGAAACTAATGAAGCTGAATGTGCAACTGTGCAAAGAATTACTATCTTTTGTTGAGATTTTTCAGTAATTCATTTTCTAGATGGTTCTGCTATCATCTTTAATGTCAGGATTGAGTCAGAGTAGATAAAGTAATAAAATACTCTGCAGCCACAGCCAACGCAAGCAGGGTCTGGGTGCCATTTTACTGCCTCTCATCAGCCTCACTAAGGCATCGGTGAGTCTAGGGGAGGGACAGAGTGGCGGCCAAGCCTCAGGATCTACTTGGTAATGCTGGCACCCATACTTTGATCACTTATCCTAGCAGGAACAAAGAAGCCCCTTGCATGGCTTCAGCTTATACACGAGGGGAGGCCATGTTTTAACCCCATTCTATGACTGCTTGATCTTCTTCGCCTGCAATTTGAAATGCTAACCTTCTCTGGGGCACTCTGGTCAGCTGGGCCAAGTAGGAGTTGGCGAAGAGCAGAAAGGGCCGTTCCCAGGCCTGCACCCCACTGCCCTAACTCTGCTGTCATATAGATCCTGCATTCATTAGGATTCTCCTGAGAAATAGAACCAACAGAATGTGTGCGCATGTGTGTGTTTATACATATAGAGGAAAAAGAGAGAGAGGAGAAAGTGCTTTATATAAGGAATTATGAAGGGCTGAGAAGCCCCAAATTTGCATTTGACAAGCTGGAGACCCAGGAGGGTGGTGATGTAATTCCATTCCAATCTGAGTCTGAAGGTCTGAGAACCAGGAGAGCTGATGGCATAGTCCCAATCTGAAAACTCCAGCAGGCCAAAGACCCAAGAAAGGCCAATGCTTCGGTTCAAGTCCAAAGGTCAGAGGAAACAAAGCGCCAGGTCAGCACAGTCCGACAGGAGGAGTCCCTCTTACTTCGTCATTCTGTTCTCCTCAGAGTCTCCAGCTGGTGAATGAGCCCCACCCCACCCCCATTCACTTACTTGCAGGGCAATCTGCTTTTTCAGTCTACTGATTAAAATACTAATCTCATCCAGAATCACCCCCACAGAACCCCTAGAATAATGTTTGCACAGGTGCCTGGGCACTTCATAGCCCAGTCAAGTTGATATTAAATTAACCAAACCAAACACGGAAGCAGCATGAAATCTAACAGCCGTTGTCTGATGCTCAGAATGAGTTCTCCCTTCTCCACCCTCACTTCCCTCTCTGGATCGACCTCTAGATAAGTGGCACTGCTCTATTTATCCACACGATCAGAACCATCCACAGAGCTCTGGAAAGATGCTCAAATCCTGTTTTCCTCATGTCACTTTGAGGAGCTTGCAATTCTCTCCTTGGACAGAACAGAGCCTGTCCTAGTCAGCACGGGCTGCCATAAGACGATCACAGACTGGAGGTTTAAAGGGGGCTTAAATTACAGAAAGTCTAACTCTCAAGATTCTAGAGGTTGGAAGTGCAAGATCCAGGTACCAGAATGATTAGACTCTGGCCCCATCCTTCTTTGCTTGAGGAAGACCACCGTGTTGCTGTGTCTTCTTCACCTGTGGAGAGAGAAAGAGCAAGCTTGCTAGTAAGGGCGCTGATCCTGTCATGGGGGCCCCATCCAAAGGCTCCACCTTCAAATCGCATCACACTGGGGGTTAGTGCTTCATCATATTAATTTGGAAGAGGACAGTTCACTCCACATCAGAACCCATGGAGGATTTAAGCTGAGAAACAGGCATGAACAGGCTGAGTTTCATAAAAGTCACTCTGATGTCACTGGGGACACATTTTGGAGAGGAATTCTGGGGGCAAGGGGCTCAGGATGGGGAGTTGAGGAGTTGGAGGGGGATCACAGAGATATTTAGATATTTAAAGTATACCACGGAATTTAACAGGATGCAAATTAAGAGTTTGTATGGTTTTGGGGGTTTGTTTGGCTTTTCTTTTCCAATTTCACAGAGTGGTCAATTAACCTAAAGTATAGATCCTGATTCAGTAGAATGGGCTGGAGCCTGAGAGTCTTATGACAAACTCCTAGATGGTGTCAAGGTGCTGGTACACAGACTCACTACTTCGAGCAGCAAGGACAAGGGAGGTGGGGGAGAGAACCAACCAGAATGTCTTCAGGGAGTCTGTGTGCTCCATGTGGTTTTAACATAGCTAATTGTGCTGTGTGTCATGGAACAAGATGTGAACCTTCATTGAGCCTTGGTTCCTAACTTTGCGTGGTTGCTTATCAGTCTATAGCAAACACCCTCTTTCAACAACACAAGAGAAGACTCTACACATGGACATCACCAGATGCTCAACACTGAAATCAAATTGATTATATTCTTTGCAGCCAAAGATGGAGAAGTTCTATACAGTCAACAAAAATAAGACCAGGAGCTGACTGTGGCTCAGATCATGAACTCCTTATTGCCAAATTCAGACTTAAACTGAAGAAAGTAGGGAAAACCACTAGACCATTCAGGTATAACCTAAATCAAATCCCTTATGATTATACAGTGGAAGTGAGAAATAGATTTAAGGGACTAGATCTAATAGAGTGCCTGATGAACTATGGAATGAGGTTCGTGACATTGTACAGGACACAGGGATCAAGACCATCCCCATGGAAAAGAGATGCAAAAAAAGCAAAATGGCTGTCTGAGGAGGCCTTATAAATAGCTGTGAAAAGAAGAGAAGTGAAAAGCAAAGGAGAAAAGGAAAGATACAAGCATCTGAATACAGAGTTCCAAAGAATCGAAAGAAGAGATAAGAAAGCCTTTCTCAGTGATCAATGCAAAGAAATAGAGGAAAAGAACAGAATGGGAAAGACTAGAGATCTCTTCAAGAAAATTAGAGATACCAAGGGAACATTTCATGCAAGGATGGGCTCGATAAAGGACAGAAATGGTATGGACCTAACAGAAGCAGAAGATATTAAGAAGAGGTGGCAAGAATACACAGAAGAACTGTACAAAAAAGATCTTCACGACCCAGATAATCACGATGATGTGATCACTCACCTAGAGCTAGACATCCTGGAATATGAAGTCAAGTGGGCCTTCAAAAGCATCACTATGAAAAAAGCTAGTGGAGGTGATGGAATTCCAGTTGAGCTATTTCAAATCCTGAAAGATGATGCTGTGAAAGTGCTGCACTCAATATGCCAGTAAATTTGGAAAACTCAACAGTGACCACAGGACTGGAAAAGATCAGTTTTCATCCCAATCTCAAAGAAAGGTAATGCCAAAGAATGCTCAAACTACCGCACAATTGCACTTATCTCACACCTGGTGGGCTGCAGTCCATTGGGTCGCTAAGAGTCAGACAAGACTGGGCAACTTCACTTTCACTTTTCAATTTCATGCTTTGGAGAAGGAAATGGCAACCCACTCCAGTGTTCTTGCCTGGAGAATCCCAGGAACAGGGGAGCGTGGTGGGCTGCCATCTATGGGGTCGCACAGAGTCAGACACAACTGAGCAACTCAGCAGCAGCAGCAGCACACACTAGTAAAGTAATGCTCAAAATTCTCCAAGCCGGGCTTCGGCAACACATGAACCATGATCTTCCAGATGTTCAAGCTGGATTTGGAAAAGGCAGAGGAACCAGAGATCAACTTCCCAACATCTGCTGGATCATCGAAAAAGCAAGAGAGTTCCAGAAAAACATCTATTTCTGCTTTATTGACTATGACAAGTCTCTGACTGTGTGGATCACAATAAACTGTGGAAAATTCTGAAAGAGATGGGAATACCAGAGCACCTGAACTACCTCTTGAGAAACCTGTACTCAGGTGAGGAAACAACAGTTAGAACGGGACATGGAACAAGAGTTCAGTTCAGTTCAGTTGCTCAGTCATGTCCTACTCTTAGCGACCCCATGAATTGCAGCATGCCAGGCCTCCCTGTCCATCACGAACTCCCGGAGTTCACTCAGACTCACGTCCATTGAGTCCATGATGCCATCCAGCCATCTCATCTTCGGTCGTCCCCTTCTCCTCCTGCCCCCAATCCCTCCCAGCATCAAAGTCTTCTCCAATGAGTCAGCTCTTCGCATGAGGTGGCCAAAATACTGGAGTTTCAGCTTTAGCATCATTCCTTTCAAAGAAATCCCAGGGCTGAGCCCCTTGAGAATGGACTGGTTGGATCTCCTTGCAGTCCAAGGGACTCTCAAGAGTCTTCTCCAACACCACAGTTCAAAAGCATCAATTCTTTGGTGATCAGCCTTCTTCACAGTCCAACTCTCACATCCATACATGACCACAGGAAAAACCATAGCCTTGACTAGACTGACCTTAGTCGGCACAGTAATGTCTCTGCTTTTCAATATGCTATCGAGGTTGGTCTTAACTTATCTTCCAAGGAGTAAGCGTCTTCTAATTTCATGGCTGCAGTCACCATCTGCAGTGATTTTGAAGCCCCAAAAAAGAAAGCCTGACACTGTTTCCACTGTTTCCACATCTATTTCCCATGAAGTGATGGGACCAGATGCCATGATCTTAGATGTGTATAAGAGACAGGAATAATATAAAGTCACTGAGTGCTACTTAATCACTGAAGCAATTTTTTATGCTTATGTTTTGGTCTTTGATTCCATTCAGTCTAGCACCAATCGAATTCTTAAAAAAGGGTGTTAAATCTGGTAGTTTCACATTTTCCCTTCTCTTCATCTTTAACTATAGGGTCCTCATCTCCCTTCTTCATTCCATCCTGTCTCAACGTTAAAGACTCTTACACTGTTTAGGGAATGTTCTATGTACAATCAATGTGTTCATTTATTCAGCTAACCTGTAGTTTGTGCCTATGTCTAAGCCATTCTTCAAGAGCTAGGAGGGATTCTCTACTGTATAAGAGAAGAATTCTGCTCAGAAGGAACCAACAAAAACAATAACAAAGCACCTAATTGGTGCTCAATTTGCACATCCAAGTTAAAAATTCTGATATGCTGGGAAGATTGAGCATTGAGTGAGTACTTTTATGAGGTCTTAGTAGCCATCTGGAATAAAATGAACTNGGTTTTCCCTACTTTCTTCAATTTAAGTCTGAATTTGGTAATAAGGAGTTCATGATCTGAGCCACAGTCAGCTCCTGGTCTTGTTTTTGTTGACTGTATAGAGCTTCTCCATCTTTGGCTGCAAAGAATACAATCAATCTGATTTCGGTGTTGGCCATCTGGTGATGTCCATGTGTAGAGTCTTCTCTTGTGTTGTTGGAAGAGGGTGTTTGCTATGACCAGTGCATTTCCTTGGCAAAACTCTATTAGTCTTTGCCCTGCTTCATTCCTCAAACAACAGACTGGTTCCAAATAGGAAAAGGAGTACGTCAAGGCTATATATTGTCACCTTGCTTATTTAACTTATATGCAGAGTACATCATGAGAAACGTTGGGCTAGAAGAAGCACAAGCTGGAATCAAGACTGCTGGAAGAAATATCAATAACCTCAGATATGCAGATGATACCACCCTTATGACAGAAAGTGAAAATGAACTTTAAAAGCCTCTTGATGAAAGTGAAAGAGGAGAGTGAAAAAGTTGGCTTAAAGCTCAACATTCAGAAAATGAAGATCATAGCATCTGGTCCCATCATGTCATGGCAAATAGATGGGGAAACATGGGAAACAGTGTCAGACTTTATTTTGGGGGGCTCCAAAATCACTGCAGTTGGTGATTGCAGCCATGAAATTAAAAGACGCTACTCCTTGGAAGGAAAGTTAAGACCAACGTAGATAGCATATTGAAAAGCAGAGACATTACTTTGCCAACAAAGGTCCGTCTAGTCAAGGCTATGGTTTTTCCTGTGGTCATGTATGGATGTGAGAGTTGGACTGTGAAGAAAGCTGGGTGCCGAAGAATTGATGCTCTTGAACTGTGGTGTTGGAGAAGACTCTTAAAGGAGATCAGTCCTGGGTGTTCATTGGAAGGACTGATGCTGAAGCTGAAACTCCAATACTTTGGCCACCTCATGTGAAGAGTTGACTCATTGGAAAAGACTCTGATGCTGGGAGGGATTGGGGGCAGAAGGAGAAGGGGACGACAGAGGATGAGATGGCTGGATGGCATCACAGACTCGATGGACATGAGTTTGGGTAAACTCTGGGAGTTGCTGATGGACAGGGAAGCCTGGTGTGCTGCGATTCATGGGGTTGCAAAGAGTCGGACACAACTGAGCAACTGAACTGAACCAAATTTACCAGTCTATGATCGCACAACCCCAGGTCTAATAACACTTGTTCTCGGAAGAAAGCAATGGAAAGTCAGTTGTAGTCAGCTTTCAGGAGCTTGTTATGCGTTATAAGGCTTATTAAATGACTTCTTCTTAAAAGGAGATTGGTATTTAAAAAACAGCATTAAAATGGTCCAGTGATAGCTTATTACAATTAAGTTAATTTCAAAATCAAACTGTGCTTTGAAGTCTTCCTTCTTTGTACTTCCTTAATGTAGGCAGAAGAGAAGTGGGAACAGGGAAGTAGGTCATTAAGGGCTACATATAATCACTGCTTCTTTGGGGAAATGCTTTAGGGCTTTGCACTGGGGAGGCAAGACCTTGTACTGCTCATATTAGGTGAGTTTCTGAGTCTGAAAAGACCTCTAGGAATTACAAAACCCTTTGGTTTACAAAAGCTCTTTTGATTCTTCACTTCTTTAGAATAATTTGCCTCCAGAGTCTGTATCATGGGGTCCTCATCACCCACTA
Source organism: Cephalophus harveyi (assembly GCA_006410635.1). Taxonomy (NCBI): domain Eukaryota; kingdom Metazoa; phylum Chordata; class Mammalia; order Artiodactyla; family Bovidae; genus Cephalophus; species Cephalophus harveyi. The sequence continues at coordinate 87,637 of SJYT01025067.1, read as the reverse complement.
GATTAGTTGTCATTCTAATCAATTCTCCTGATGTTAACCCATGATCCATAGATGAGGTGGTGTAAATGTAGGCCAAGTTCACTGTGTATAATTTATTTGGTGTGAAGAAAATAAATCATCACATATAATTTATACAAAGTGCATGATTCATACCCTCAAACTTCTACTTTTAATTGGAAATGCACTTTTGGCTACGCAGAATATGGGAGGCTGGATTTCTGGATTTCTAGTGCTACTTTCCAACCTGGGCAGGAGGGCAGGGTTAACTTTAAGGGACGTGAAACACCCACTCAAATGACATCCCTGGCTCACAGGGCACCAGGTCTAGGTGATGCTCGAACCCCACAGCCAGGAGGGGAACAGGTGCAGAGCAATGTGGTTTGTAAATTTACATGAATCTGGATAATCCCCTTCTATCCCATTCTTTTCTGATGTGGCTTCTTTCTCAGAGTAAGGTTACAAATTACTCTCATGAGCAATGTAGCTGCAGTGTTCCGGGAAGCATTCTCAGATTAAGTTGGTCCAGGTGAGCCTTTCAGAAGGCTGTGGAAGCCATTGAGAATGGAATCTTGAAGTTGACATTGCAGATGGTGCTGGCAAGTCCATGGGAAAAAGCCTCCCAAGAGGCACGGAGCAGCAGATGGGACTGGATTCTTGCAGAAACAATGTCTCCCTCTCAGACAGGCTCTGGCCACTCCAGGTCACCTTATTCCCTCCCAGATAAAAATTATCACTATGGTAGATGCCATGTGAGCACTGCTGGGTCCTGTTGTCAGGAGGTTTTGCAGTTGTCCCCTCATCTAACTTAATCCTGACAAAACTCTTCAGAGGTGACTTGCACTGTATTCTTGTCTAAATGAAGGACCCTCAATCCAAAAGCATGAAATGGCTCATCCACAGGTTAGAAAGATGTAGAAGGGGAACTCAAAGCAGGTCTGTTGGACTCGAAACCCTGGGTTATTCCCTCCAGGCTGCACTGCCCCTTCCATCCTACCTAACTCAGGCTCTTCTCTGTTAGGCTTGTCGCAGGTTGATCATCCCATGGTCACCTCCCTGCTTAAGGCATGTCCATGCCCTGGCTCAGCTCTGGACTGCTCTGACTGGTCAGAGAATGAGATCATTTAGATCTGGGCAGACTTCGCCTCACTCTGGTTCAACTTGTCCTCAAGGGGTAAGAAATAGTAACAAAAAAGGAATTCATGAAAAGCAATGAACTTAGCAGCCCAGCGTGGCAGGTGTCTTGGGGTGTTTTATGTGAATCATGTGACATATTCTGGTATTCCCTCAGAAGCATGCATCTCAAAACAACCCCTACTTGAAAAATACAATAGTTATGAACCGTGATTTGTAATATCACAAATCACACAAAATATCACAGGCCCAGGAGAACTGAAAAGAGCTAAGGAAATTGCACTGTGTCTTTGAAATACAGCCTGAGAAGTAGTGTCTCTCTGAGGTTACAGGCTGCAGCCCCAACTCTCATCAGAGGATAAATCAATTTGCTGCAGCTGTGGGCTGCTAGTGAGGTCCAGGGCACGTGGCCAGACTCACACTAAGAAAAGAAAAGCTGGGGTGAAGAGTAGCTGAGGTTCCAAGATGCCCTCACTGGCCGCCTGTGGGGAGTCTGCAGTCTGCCTCTCTGGACTCCAGTTCTTATTTTCAAATTATTGGAAGGCGATGTCTGTGCAAAAGGAGGTCACCTCCAGCTGACCCTGCCCCCCCAGCGAGAGGAGTGGCTTCGCGTATCTTCCTCTCCAACCTGGAGGAGAACTCAGCAAGAAACAGCATGGAGACCTGGACCCAGCAAATCTTTTCCCCTGGGGGGCCTTGGCTCCAGATTTATTAAGATTTTGTCAAAGCAGGGAACATTTTATGACACGTTTGAGATTTGTCTCCTTGCTTAGCCTCCTGGTAGCTCAGCTGATAAAGAATCCTCTTGTGGGAGACATGGGTTCAATCCCTGGATGGGAAAAACCCCTGGAGAAGAGACTGGCAACCCACTCCAGTATTCTGGCCTGGAGAATTTCATGGACAGAGGAGCCGGGCAAGCTACACACTCTCCATGGGGTCACAAAGAGTTGGACACGACTGAGCAACTTTTACGTCACTGGATCAGTGAAGGCAAACCTTCAGGGTCTCTCTGGCTGTCCTGCACTGCTTTCTTGCCCTGAAACTGCAGGGCAGCTGGTCTTCTGCTCCAGGGCCTGGGGAAGCCCCACCTCCTATGAAGCCCCACTCCTGCCACCCGCCCTCATCACCTCCCCTGCACCGCCCCCCCACAAAGAACAACAGTATCTGTTGGCTGCCCATCCTTCCCCAAGCCTGCCAGCCCTGGGAGCGACAGCAAACCACCTCTGACTTTCTGCCCTGCAAGTCCAGGCAGAGGCACAAGGACGCCTTCCAGGCAGGAGAGCTGGAGAGCTGGGACAGAGAGCCTGAAAGACTAACTCTGCTCAAGGCAGCCAGGGAAGGGAAGGGAGGGAGAGGTGCTTCACCCAGAGGGTGCTATCCCCACTGAGCCCAGAGTGACCCAGAAACAGCACAGCAGAGGAGACAGAGCCCAGGAGAAATGCTATGAAAGGACAGACCAGCAAGCAAGCAATACTCATGCCCGTGGGGTCTAAGGTTCCATGGACGGCAGTGGGCGAGAAGCCAGGAGCCCAGGGAGAGAAGGGAGCCGGCTTCCACCACACCCCCACCCGTCCGCATCACCTCTGGCTCTGTGTCCATACACCAGACTTCACAGCCTGAAGATCCCATTCCCTTATTTAACCCTCTGGATAACCCTCACCTGCACTTCCATGATGGCTCAGCAGTAAAGGATCCGCCTGCAGTGCAGGAGACGCTCAGTCCCTGGGTTGGGAAGATCCCCTGGAGAAGGGAATGACTGACGACCTGCTCTTTTATGCTGAATTTCCTTGGGTGTATTCTTGCCTGGGAAATCCCATGAACAGAGGAGCCTGGCGGGCTACAGTTCATGGGGTTGCAAAAGAGTGGGACACGACTTAGCGACGAAACCACCACCACCATAACCTTCATGTAACAAACCAGGAGGATGAGCATTATCCCTGATTTACAGATGAGGAAATCAGAACTCAGGAGGTTGAATAGTTGAGCCAAGGTTATAGAGTTACTATGGTTATAGAGTCACTATATGTCCATGGTGTGGAAGGGCCATCTGGTGATCCACCTGTGTGTCAGGCCTCTCTGCCTTTTTTCCAGGCTCTTTTGGGTAGAACGTCTTTCCTGCCCATGCAAACTGAGTCGATCTTTCAAGCCCTCTCAGTATTTCCCTGCCCACCTCCCACCAATCCAGGAAAGACTGCTCGTAACCTCCACGCCCCACCAAATGTCCATCACTGCTCTTCTTCATACCTTTTCAAGCTCTGGCTTGTGTGCAGGGCTGTCCCCCACCTCACCCTTGAGCTGTTGGAGGGCAGAGGCTCTGCGTGTGTTCACATCTCCACACCAGCAGAGTTTCTGGAAGTGTGGATGAGTATCCTTTTCGCTAGCCCATTTCTCTCCCCAACGTGAGACAACAGAAAATGACACCGTGCAAAATGGGGCCACATGAAAGGCTGCTTAGAAAGCAGGCCAAATGGGTTTTCAGATCTGCTGAGAGACGGTCCCCAAATAAGATTTTCCAACACCTCTTTCAGCAGCAGAGGGCTTGGTTTCTGTGCCCGACTTCCTGCTTCTCAAACCTTTGTGAATTTCCTTGGGTGTGTTGAATGGGATGAAATCAAACTGAGTCCTTCCCTGATTCAGAGAAATTCGGAAATTTCTTTGATAAATAATGAGAATGACACTGTTTGGCTAGGCTTTTACTGGTTGAAAACATTTTGCACAGATTAGCTGTAAAGATTTCAACACCAACGGCATCATCTCTCAGAGATGGGAAATATAAGGCAGGCCTGCAGATCAGCCAGCATTTGCAAGTTGGAGAGAACTTTGATTAAACAAAGGGAATGTCGTGACATTTCCTGAGCCGGAGACCAAAACGCCATTGTCTGGGTAAAAACCGAATTCAGCCCAGCCCTGATCTTCACCTTCAGACATGGCTTTCCTGTGACGTTGTTCTGACCGTGAACTTAAAGAGAGCCCCACGACTGTGACTAATTGTTTTCAGTTCTCATTGATTGTCAAGACTCCTGACAAAATTCTCAGAAATAGAAACAGAATCTGCTGCATGGGCAAGACATCCACCATGTGTATGAGAACACCCCCGATACAAGCCCTTTCTCCATCTGCTTAGAGAGCTCCTTAGAGAGCGGGTGAGGCCCTTCAGAGTGCCAGCATAAGAGCAGGAATGATTCCCTCCAGGATTAAAGGTTTCCTTGGCTGAGGGGGAGCCGGGGGTGACGATGTGCCCAGTGTGAATGTAGTTAGGAAATCTGGAGTCGACCAGGCAAAGCTGCATTTTGAATGGATAGCTTTCACTGGTCCAGCTGCAAAATGCATCTAACAATGTGATTACACCATTCCAAAACTATTAAAGTTCAAATGGTCAGACTTCAGCTTCTTATTGGAGGGGAAAAGGGAGCCAAGTTTTAAACAGTAACAGTTTATCACTTTAAAAGGCATGCAGGTTGCAGGGAAAGTACCGGTGTGCCTTCCGGTAGAAACATCCTCCTTGTGTGCCTTGCAAAGCGCTCCACGCTCTGTTTAGAAGCCGATCCCAGGCAGGCACGAATGGAGCCCGAATAGAAACCAGCTTGCCCTTTCAGGAGTCAAATTCGCCTTTGTTGATCAAGGGGCAATCCCATTCTATTACAGAAGCTGAGCAGAAGATTGGACCCCAGCCCTTCCAAGAGTAATTGATTCAGACATTAAGATTCCCAAACCTTGCACCACCTTTTGAATTCACAACCAAACCCTGGTGTCGGTTCTGAAAGCACCTGGGACCCCAGATTTTTCTTTGTTGGTGGCTAGTAGTCAAAACAAAAAAGAAAAACTACATAAAGTACATAAATATATATGTATCTACCCCATATATATACACACACATACATATCCATATAGTCACGGAAACTCACAAACAATCTATTCAGTCTTTTTTATGTAAACATATTCTTGGAAATAAAGAAATAAATGAAATCAAAACTGTTAGTTGTTGAGTTGTGTCTGACTCTTTGCAACCCCATGGACTGTAGCCCACCAGGCTCCTCTATCTATGGAATTCTCCAGGCAAGAATATTGGAGTGGGTAGTCACTCCCTTCTCCAGGGGATCTTCCTGACACAGGGATCAAACCTGGATCTCCTGCATTGCAGGCCAATTCTTTACCATCTGACCAAGTAGAGGAGGGAAATACTAGGAGACTGATCCTGACATGGTCTTTTGTACCAGGAGAGAAGAAGGTAAATGAATTGGTGAGAAATAGACTTTAATTCCTGCTGATTGCTGATTGGAATTCAACTAGAGCATTTCACAATTATTTGGGAATTTTCATGTATGGGCCAGGGACTAGATTTGCAAAATGTGTGCTGAAAATGGATACTTGGAATTCTACAAAGATGTTTGTGGGTGAGACGTTTCACTAAAACCCAGTTGATGCTATAAATCATTTCTTCAGGATGTTCATACTCACCAGATGAGTCATGGGTGGGTGGTCCCTTTGGTGTGGGATGTTCCTGGATGACAACACTCAAGGGGACCCTCAGTGGCCTCGAGGGAGGCCTGCCACTCACACAGAGTCAAGGGCAGAAGCTGAGGAGTGGGTGCCTGAAAGGCTGACTCAAGAGCGGACAGTGGCTGGAAATCCACTGCCCTCTACAATCCCTGGGGAAGACATGCGTTTATTGATTTAACATAATTGGCTTTTCAATGGCAGGTCTTAAAAAAAAAATTTCACAGTTTAACTAAGTGGGAGGAATTTTGAAATCCACTGGACTAGGTGGTTTTGTAAGCATTCAAGCTTAAATCTCTCTTACTGGTTCCGTCTAAGTGTTTCTACTAGTCAGTCTGGCTTTCTAAAAACATCTTAGTAATAATAATGATGATGTACGTACTCAGTCATGTCCCACTCTTTGTGACTCCATGGACTGTAGACCATCCTATTCTCATGGGATTTTTCAGGCAAGAATACTGGAGCAGGCTGCCATTTCCTACTTAGAGGGATCTTCCCAACCCAGAGATCACCCCGAATCTTTTGTGTCTCCTGTATTGGCAGCAGATTCTTTACCAGTAGCACCACCTGAGATAATAATAATAATAATAAAGGGGCCCTCTTAACTATGAGAGTCACAAAGGCTGGAGTTTTTTAAGACATTTTAATGTCCTTTGAGAAGGAATGTCCTGGATGGGGTTGAATGCTATCATCCAGAAGAGCTGCTATCATGCTGATAAAATATTTTGGAACCTGTTGACCTGTATCAACACACAGGTAGAGGATACATCTGTCATTTGTAGGGTCCCCTTTCTGAACTTCACTTGTCAGAAATTCCTAGCATTTTTTTTTTTTTTTTGAATGCCAAGTTGCATTGTATTTTCCCCAGACTACCCTATCTTTTTAATGGTCATTTTGACAAGTTGTGCATTTCCACTGTTGACTTTACAGCTTATGAAATGTATTTAAAGGTATTGTCTCATTTAACCTGCCATCCCATGGTGGCACTAGTGGTAAAGAGTCCGCCTGGCAATGCAGGAGACCCAAAAGATGTGGGTTCAATCTTGTGGGTAGGGAAGATCCCCTGGAGGAGGAAATGGCAACCTAAGTGTTCTTGCCTGGAGAATCCCCTGGACAGAGAAGCCTGGTGGGTTACAGTCCATAGGGTCTCAAAGAGCTGGACATGACTGAGCAGGGCAGTCACAGCCTATCAAAAGAAGTATCAACCGCATTTACCATTTCTTCTCCAAGATTATTTTCTTAAGTATGAAGACATTAAATCAAGAGAGAAGAAAATTTGCTGGAGCAGATATTAGACTTTTTTCCATTGCAAATTATCTTTATTAACCAGCTGTCTGGGAACTGCTCCAACCTGCCGTGAGGTTCTCATTGATAACGCCCTGTTTCTAAGCAACACCACTGGGCAAGCCCACGTGCAGGAATGGTCAGCTGGCCCTCTGTGACTTCAACCAACACAGCTCTTTGCTGGATGTGCTTCTGTTTAGTTTGATATCCATTTTTACAGTAGACTTTTTTAAACTTACAGCTGAAAATGAGGCACCCTGAGCTCACGCCCCACCCAGAGCAAGCCTGGAGGGTCCGTAGTCCAAGGATTTTGTTCAATATCAATACTACTACTCATAATAATACTGTTTTAAAACATGGTCAGATACTCGTCTCTCCTGCCAGGGCAAGGCTCACATAGGGATGGCCGTGGGCGAGAGTGAGGGTGAATACTCCCAGAACTGTCCACATCTGCACCCTCTACACCCCAGCAAACATCCATCACTGCTCTTATTCAGACCTTTTCAAGCTCTGGCTTGTCTGCTAGGCCGTCCCGCATCTCACCCTTGAGCTGTTAGATGGAGAAAGATCTGCGTGTATTCACGTCTCCGCACCAGCAGAGTTTCTGGAAGCATGTGTGAGTATCCTTTTCACTACACCATTCCTCTCGCTGTCGTGAGACAACAACAACAAAAATGACACCACACAAAACAGGGGCCACAGGAGAGGCTCCCCATGCCTGCCATTCTTCATCTTCATCTCTAAAATCATATCATAACAGTACCTCATTGCCAGCTATTTGTGAGGATGGAAGGGGGTAACCCCCTACCTGCTCGGGGCTCACAGACAGAAACTGCTCAGGAAACATTGGCTACTCTTGTGAATGTCGTTCTGACCCTGTGCCTTCAAAATAATACCACTCATAGGCAGGAGTCCGCTGGCACAATGGGAAGGAAGGGCTAGAACTCTGGAGTCAGGACAACCTGCTCTGTAATGCTGCCGCGACCGCTTCCTTCTCGGAAAGCTTGGCCAGGTGGCTTCAGCTGTCTGCAGTTTGCCACCTTATTCATTAATAAATTAGCAAAGCGAATGCCTAACCTCAGGTGGTTTTAGGGAGGGTTCTGTGAAATAAGTTCACATGAGATAGCAATACACACATACACACCCCACTCAGTAAACACTGATCTCCATCCTTTCTTTGAATAATGAGTATTTAACACAGCATTGACACCTGGTGGGTGTTCAAGAAGTACATATTCTTGCCTGAAACTTCTAAATTGCTCATCTATTATCCTTACCATAATGTGTAGGTTATTATTACAAGTGGAGCATGAAGAGGCACCAATAACGCAAAACATAGAAGATAAGAGCCATCCTATCCTGTGTGGTAAGATTTAGAACAGCTGAACTTTGAATTCCTCTTTCTGTTGTACCAATCACCTTGGCGGCTCAGGCTCTATAGTTCCAAAGAAAACTTTGTCTTCTTCTTAAAGAGCACGTTACCAAGCTGCATGATGCCTGACCTCCTGGAGCCACTGGCTCAGGCCCACTCTGGGGACACCCTTCCATCTCAAGGTTGCTGATCTGGAGATTTCAGCTGACCTGAGGAATTAGCATAGCATTAGATAGCATTTTCAAAAGCAGAGACATTACTTTGCCGACTAAGGTCCATCTAGTCAAGGCTATGGTTTTTCCTGTGGTCATGTATGGATGTGAGAGTTGGACTGTGAAGAAGGCTGATCGCCGAAGAATTGATGCTTTTGAACTGTGGTGTTGGAGAAGACTCTTGAGAGTCCCTTGGACTGCAAGGAGATCCAACCAGTCCATTCTGAAGGAGATCAGCCCTGGGATTTCTTTGGAAGGAATGATGCTAAAGCTGAAACTCCAGTACTTTGGCCACCTCATGCGAAGAGTTGACTCATTGGAAAAGACTCTGATGCTGGGAGGGATTGGGGGCAGGAGGAGAAGGGGACGACCGAGGATGAGATGGCTGGATGGCATCACTGACTCAATGGATGTGAGTCTGAGTGAACTCCGAGAGATGGTGATGAACAGGGAGGCCTGGTGTGCTGCGATTCATGGGGTCGCAAAGAGTCGGACACGACTGAGCGACTGAACTGAACTGAACTGAACTGAGGAATTAGCAGGAAGCACAAGTGATCCATTTGTCTTCAGCAGTGCTGATCACTGTTGATAGTTTAGCTCTCAGAAATGCCCCTAACACACACAGAGCAAGAGCTAAGCCCTCGCTGGGGTTCGGGCTCCCTCCCTCTCTCAAAGCTCTGGTGACACCTTAGTCCTGGCCTCCTTGCCCTGTGTCCACACGACAGGCTCCTTCCTATCCTTCTGCTTCTCCAGGGGCACCCATCCCACTTCTCAGTCTTGGGAACACCTTGGGGCCCTTCGGTGGACTAAACGTTTCCTCATTTCATTTGCAAAATTAACATCATGGCTCTTGTGAACCCAGAGCAGCCGTCCTCATCCTGGTTATGAATGCCACACTGCCCTGCGACTCTTGCCGCACGTGTCTGTCTTCTTCACTGAGCAGGAGGACCGTGTCCGCTTTGTTCAACACTCTGGTCCCAGATCACTAAAGTAACTTAACTTTACTTTAGTTACTAGCCCATTGCCATCTCTGCTAGACTGTGAGCTCCATTAAGGCCAAAGTCAAATCTACTGTGTTTCCCTGAAGGGCATACAGCCTAATAAGTATTAACCAACTCTATGACCAATGTGTGGTAAAGAACCTACTTGTCAATTCAGGAGACATAAGAAACACCAGTTTGATCCCTGGGTCGGGAAGATGCCCTGGAGGAGGAAAGGGCGACCTCCTCCAGTATTTTTTCCTGGAGAATCCCATGGATAGAGGAGCCTGGTGGGCTACTGACCATGGCGTCGCAAAGAGCCAGACACAACAGAAGTGACAGCAAGTGGGCATGAATAACGTGAGTTTCTAGAGGGTGGAAGAAAGTCTCGACTGGATGTGTATCCACCAGTACTGAGCACAACGCCCAGCCTGTGACTGGTGTCTATAACTTGCCTGGAGCCGCACAGTGAAGGAAAGTGGTGGCCCTCTGTTATCATCCTGGCTCAATCCTAGCTGGACTTTGTCTAGCTTGGCCAGATCTCGCTTTTCAAGTACTCCTCACTAAATAAAGAATTCAGGCATGTTGGCGGCCTTGGAGCACAACAAACAGCTCAGCTTGGCTTGACTTCATGCTCTGGTCTGTCAAGAATCTCTTCTGCGCAAACATCCCAGGGTGAGCCTCAGAGACTGATGCGGCCGGCAGCAACTGACAACCTGGTTTCTAGCACACGTTCAAGGCACTTGCCGGGGACAAAACCATCTTCTCATCTTAATTTCGCTACTATCATGCAAAGTAAAAATATTAACTCTTCCACAAAAACGAAAATCATTTGGGGACATCTCACATTCTCCAGCTTTCTCCCTTGAATGAAACCTACCAGAACTGACATCTTTAAAAGCAGACTGTCTCTCATTTGTGACTTTGCCTGCACTTTTTCTCTTTGACTTTAGTGGATGGAGATACCTTTGTACTAAGATTCTTCCATCAGCATTTCTGAAAATACTGCCTTGGGATATGTGTCCTTAAAGCAATAAATAGAGATGGACCTCCTAGGTCAAACGAATTTGTGGACTTAAATGCTAACACTGCAATCCCACTGCTGGAAATACACACCGAGGAAACAAGAATTGAAAGAGATACGTGTACCCCCAATGTTCATTGCAGCACTGTTTATAATAGCCAGGACATAGAAGCAACCTAGATGTCCATCAGCAGATGAATGGATAAGAAAGCTGTGGTACATATACACAATGGAGTATTACTCAGCCATTAAAAAGAATACATTTGAATCAGTTCTAATGAAGTGGATGAAACTGGAGCCTATGATACAGAGTGAAGTAAGCCAGAAAGAAAAACACCAATACAGTATATTAACGCATATATATGGAATTTAGAAAGATGGTAACGATAACCCTTATGCGAGACAGCAAAAGAGACACAGATGTATAGAACAGTCTTTTGGACTCTGTAGGAGAGGGAGAGGGTGGGATGATTTGGGGGAATGGCATGAAAACATGTATAATATCATATAAGAAACAAATCACCAGTCCAGGTTCGATACAGGATGCTTGGGGCTGGTGCACTGGGATGACCTGGAGGGATGGTATAGGGAGGGAGGTGGGAGGGAGGTTCAGGATGGGGAACACGTGTACACCCGTGGCGGATTCATGTTGATGTGTGGCAGAACCAATACAATATTGTAAAGTAATTAGCCTCCAATTAAAATAAACAAATTTAAATTAAAAAAAAAAATGCTAACCCTGCAGCACAGTTCTCTGCTTAGCTCTACTTAGCCTAGTGTTTCCCAGACTCCCTGTTCTAATACCCGTGTCTGTAACTCTCACTTCCCTAGTGGCTCAGACAGTAAAAAATCTGCCTGCAGTGCAGAAGACCAGGGTTCAGTCCCTGGATTGGGAAGATCCCCTGGAGAAGGGAACAGCAATCCATTCCAGTATTCTTGCCTGGAGAATCTCATGGACAGAGGAACCTGGCAGGCTACAGTCCATGGAGTCGCATAGAGTTGGACAGGTCTGAGCAACTAACACTTTGTTTGGACACGTATAAGCTTTCTCATAGTCTTCTTTTGTTTGGATTTTTTTATTTTCACAGTGCTTTAAAGATGTGGAAACCATTTTCAGCTCATGGTTTGTAGAAAAATAGACAAGGGCTGCATTTGGCCAAAGGCAGCATTTTGCCAATCCCTGCTGCTGCTGCTGCTGCTGCTGCTGCTAAGTCGCATCAGTCGTGTCCAACTCTGTGCGACCCCATAGACAGCAGCCCACCAGGCTCCCGCGTCCCTGGGATTCTCCAGGCAAGAACACTGGAGTGGGTTGCCATTTCCTTCTCCAATGCATGAAAACGAAAAGTGAAAGTGAAGTCACTCAGTCATGTCCGACTAGTAGCGACCCCATGGACTGCAGCCTACCAGGCTCCTCTGTCCATGGGATTTTCCAGGCAAGAGTACTGGAGTAGGGTGCCATTGCCTTCTCCATGCCAATTCCTACTCTAGAGTATTTTTCCCTGACAACCAGTTAGCAGGCTGAACATGAGTACAGTAAGCTCCTAAGCCCAGAGTTTGAGTTACCCTTGACGATCTTTCACATTCTGCCTTTTGGACATCTACAGAAATTGCCAGTTCTTATAGAAGCGTTTTCTTGGGCCTCTGAGGGCAGAAGGTAAATGCCGCATTGTTATAAGACTATGAATGGCATTTGGGTCACTCCTGGGTGACCAGCGCTGTCCCAGGGACTCTGCCTGTGTCGCTGCAACAACCTTGCCGGCAGAAGCTGGTGAAGAAAGGGTTCAGATCTGGCTCCCCAGCCGCACACCCTGCCGACTACACGGATCGGGCTCATGACTACCCGGCTAACTAGCCATAGACGGTGACCAACTCTACCTGATTTCGCAGGAACTCTGGAGCACAGGGCAGTGGGCCACACGCTGGGGCCACCTGGTCATAGCACCCTCCCTGGCGGCTCACCAACTGTTCCCACCCATCCTGGCTGTGGATTTTGCCCATGGAGTTCTGTCCATTCAAAGTTTCTGGGATCAAAAACACCTGGATTCAAATCTTATGTTCATCATCACACTATTTGTATGATCTCCAAAATGTTCATGCACTTCCCAGGCAGCTCAGTGGTCAGGAATCCGCCTGGCAGTGCAGGAGACCTGGGTTCCACCCCTAGGTGAGGAATATCTCCTGGAGGAGGGCATGGCAACACACTCCAGTATTCTTGCCTGGAGAATCCCATGGACAGAAGAGCCTGGCAGGTTACAGTCCATGGGGTCGCAAAGAGTTGAACATGACTGAGCCACTGAGCATGTACATACACACATGTTCATAAATCTCTTTTAAACCTCAGTGTCTTGATCCTAAATGTGGCACCATCATTGCTGGGAAGGGCCAGTGAAACCAGGAAGGAAAGGGATGTGCCTTCTGGACACAGAAAGGGCAGCAGAGGGCCCTCTCCCTGCCTTGTGACAGCCACTGGGATCACCACTTTGCTGCCAAGGATGCAGAGCAGATGAGGCTCTGCCCCATCTTCCAAGACAGCTGCATTTAAAAAGGCCATTTTTTTTAAATGCAGGTGCAGGGACCTCCCTGGTGGTCATGGTCCAGTGGTTAAGAATCCACCTTGCAATGCAAGAGATTCAACTGCAAGCCCACAGGCCACAGGGTAAATACGCTCATGCCACCCCAGCTATGAGCCCATACCCCACAATTAGAGAGTCCAACATCACAGTGAGGGATTGCACATGATGGAACGACGATCCAGCCTGCTGCAACTAAGACCCAATGCAGCCAAATACGTAAATAAGTAATTTTAAATTTCAAAAAAATAAAAATGCATGTGCAAGGCTAGGGGAGTCCAGGGTAGGAGTGATTGGTTCAAGCCAAGAAGTTGGGGAAGACTTCACGGAGGACATTGAGCCAGAACCCTGCAGAAAAAGTCAGCTGGAGAAGGGAGGAAAATTGATTCTGATGGCGGGAGCAGAGGTGTGGGTGACTGAGAGACGCTGGGGCGGCAGTGGCTGAGGCGGGGGGCAGGACGGCACTGGAGTGCCAGGCTGGGGTGAGGAAGGGGCAGAAATGGAGGCCATGCATGTGCTGGGAGGCACAGTCCCTCCTGGGCTCCAGGGTGATTCTTCCTGAAAATGATACCTGGAGGTTTCTTCCATGCTTCTTCCTAGATAGACAGGGCTGATCCCTGACCAAGATGCCACTGAGGGCCAGGCATCCTTGTCTAACAGCCTCTCCAGACCCATGAGCCTATTCCTCACTCACCACTGGCACCACTGAAGCCACCGAACAAAGCTCCTTCCACCAAAAACTGTATCACCAGTGGCGCCACGTTCTGTCTCCTCTTTAGATTGCAACCCAGTGAGGACAAGTCTTGACTTTATCGTCTCGGGGCCCCATGCTGTGTGAAACACTTGCTTGCACACCTGCCAGGCATGCTAAGCCTTCCAGCTTGTTTGTTGACACTCGTGCATGTGTGTGTGAGTGTGTTCTCAGTAGCGTTCGACACTTTGTGACTCCTATGGACTGTAGCATGCCAGGCTCCTTCGTCTATGGGAATCTCCAGGTAAGAATACTGGGCTGGGTTGCCATTTCCTCCTCCAGGGGATTTTCCTGACCCAGGGAAAGAACCCACGTCTCCTGTGATGTTTGTTGAAAATAGATCTAATTACAACAGGAATTCTTAGAGTATTTTGAATTGTCTCATCAAATATCTCTTGGATAGAGCCTTCTTCCATATTCTACATTTCTTAACTGTAGTAAGAATAATTTGCCTAGCACTCTGCTAGGCTCTTTCATAAAAATTATTTTATTTACAGCTCAAGGTAACTCTATTTTCCTCATTTTACAGGTGAAAGGAATCAACTTTGGGTTGATGAATATGCCCAAAGGTACACAGCTAGTTCAGGGAAGAATGAATGATACTGTAGCAACTTTCAATGAACCAATGTTTGTACATAAACCTCAGTGAACAGGTAAAACTGAGACTGAATTTCAAAGCAACAAAAGCAAATATAATTTGGACCTTTTTCTCCCTATTATATCATCCATAGATTGGTGTGTATCTGCCCTCTCTTCAGGCACACACACGCACACATGAGTCAAAGTAGTAAAAATGAATCCAATTAAAATGGGTTTTTTTGTTATGAGGAAGCAGAAGGGAAAGCAAGATAATCTTCAGTGTTTGTTTTCAGTCATTAACACGGAGGAATAGACCCATTTGTGCTAATAATGCCTCACACAGTTCATTTCCTGCTTCTAAGGGCACTAGGGAGAAAACGAGCTCCCTCTAGACCCAGTCCTTCCATTTCTGTCCCTAAACCTTCAACTCATCTGTCCTTCCTAATCATCTCCTTGGAACTGTCCTGTCCAACCCTTTCCAATTACAAAGCACCATGCAGACCCATGACATCCAGGAGTCCCCTGGTCGCCATTACTCTTTAGTGCCTTGAATTGCCCTTTTGGGGAAACTGGAGGGCAGTTGGTGATTCTTGGTTTTGCCCAATAATCTTTCTCCTGAAAATCTTTGTGAAATTCACACTCGCCTGGATGAGACAAGTCTCAACTGAGAAGCAAGGTCACAGACAGGCAGGCTCTCTCTCTCAAAGACAAGGGTACAGTCTGCGCGAGGGGACGTGGGGCACAGATTATTGATAGCCCTGTCCTGTGGGCCCATACGTCGTAATAAATGCCCCTGTCATGTGTTTACCCACACTAGACAGTAACCAACGTTCAGATAAATGAAGTTGGCGCCTGTAAGATTTATGTTACACTTCTGTGCTTAGCACTGTTTAATCAGGAAGTTAACATATTATGCTGTAAAATCCTTTACAAGCATGTACAAACAGAGAGCACCATCAGTGCTTTGCAGGCCCAGGGGTCAAATAGCCCAGCCTTTCATGAAACACAGCAATAAACGGGCACAGGGAGCCTCTCATGGGCTGGCAAAGAGCATTTGCAAACACGATCAGGGTTCACATTTTCTCCTCTGTTTTTATTTCCCTTTCCTTTCTGGGTGGGTTTTTTTTTTTTTTTTCTTTTCATCTATTTATTTTTCTGTTCTAGGGTCCTCATTTTCATGAAAAGCCAAGGTGATAAGCAAGAACACGTGACCCTGATTCTAGGATCCACTTCTCCCCCGAGAAAGTTAGGCCTCATAGAACGTAAATTAGGGTCTGCGGGTGGGGGAGGGGGCCAGTCCACAGTCGGGACTGTTTGGACAAGGCCAGAAGCGTGTGGGGGACCAGCATGAGGCATCACACCTGGAGGAGGAGACCCACGCTCAGCCCCAGTGCCATAAGCCTGGCTCCAGGAAGTCTAGCCAGCATCTGGAATGGATATCAGGAGACACGGGCGGCCCTCGCTGGCACGCAGCTCCACCTTTGTACTTCTCGTTGCAAATTGAAAAGCAAAACAGACATCAAGGATATATTTATATAACTGTCTTCAAGTTGCATTTTCTACTCCCATCTGCTTCACATGATAAGTTTCAAGTGTTTTCTAATAAAAAAAAAAAAGCGAGGAGGTGGGGGAGTGGAAGGGAGGGCTGGGCCTGCTTGTGTGTGCCTGAACGCAGGCTCCTTATTTGGTACAGAGACAATCTTGATCAGGCTTCGTTCAAGAGGAGACATTAAAACATGCTATCTCTGAAGGTATCACTGTTTTATGATGTGCTGATATTTTGCTTGTCACACATCTTCGAACATTTGTATGAATCAGTTTAAGAGGAAAGAACATATATTTCTCTTCTTTCACTCATTGTTCGGGTGGAGAAGGTTTGGGGGGGGTGGGGAGAGGCACATATTTTTGTTAAGTCTTTGGAGAAAAGAGCAATGTGGAGGCGTGAGATGGTGGGGCGAGATATTTAGGGAAAGAAATACAGCATCAGATGGAAATACATCAGGCAGATCTGAGACAATTGGGGTTTGTCTACATTTAGGTAAATACGTGAATCCAGATGTGACTGCTGATCATTCATGAACAAAGCTGGAACCATCATCGGCCAAGTTCAGTGCAGAGTCGGACAGTTCGGTCACCAGCTAGGACTGAAACCAGCCTTTTTCGTTTCTTTTTCCACTGTGGGGAACAGAAGAAAAGAACAAAATAGTGGGATTCTCCAGTTTTCCCTTCATCCTCTGGACCATGCCTACACATGAAAAGCAGAGTGATGAATCACAAGTCAGCTACCCTGGTAATTCAGGACTTATTGAAACAAACCTGCAAAAAGGGGCCCCTGGATAGACATTCAGTAAAGGTAAGGTGTTTTCCATGTCCCCATGAACCCCAGTTTGTTATGCTTAAAGGGACTCTCCCTGCCAAATGCTGTCAGAGGAAAGGCAGAATGTCCAGTTCATCCTGTGTTCCTTTATCCACATTTCTCCTGGGGATTTTCTCTAGGTCCAAACTAAGACAAGCCTCGGCTGATGAGGATGTTTCCCCAGATCAGCACCTGGACAAAAAGCCCTCAGAAGCCTGTGTGCCTGCTCAGCAGGAACAGCTGATTGCCGAGGGCAGCCAGCAGGGAGGAGGGGGAGACAGACAGACGCGAGGTCAAACCAGGCTCTGCCACTGAACCGCCCTATAATCTTGGATCAGCTACTTAATCAGTTTCCTTCTCAATGAGCTCATCTGGAAAAGAGCCTAATAACAAGTATCTCATTGGGTAGTTGTTGTTGTTAAGTCATGTCAGTTAAATCATGTCTGACACTTTGAGACCCCATCAACTGCACCAGGCCTCCCTGTCCATCACCAGCTCTTGGAGATTGCTCAAACTCATGTCCATCGAGTAAGTGATGCCATCCAATCATCTCATCCTCTGTCACCCCCTTCTCCTCTTGCCTTCAATCTTTCCCAGCATCAGAGCCTTTTCCAATGAGTCAGCTCTTCGCATCAGGTGGCCGAAGTATTGGGGCTTCAGCTTCAGCATCAGTCCTTCCAATGAATATTCATGGTTTATTTCCTTTAGGATTGACAAATTTGATCTCCTTGCTGTCCAAGGGACTTGCAAGAGTCTTCTCCAGCACCATAATTTGAAAGTATTAATTCTTCTGTGCTCAGCCTTCTTTTTAGGCCAACTCTCATATCTCATTGGGTGATTAGAAGAATTATGGGTTAGCATTTGTGTGAAATGTCTGGGGTGCACTTTTAGTAGGACTTAATAAATGATAAAATTTGTCATGTCTTCCATTACCTGGCTATAGGTACAACGTGCACAAGCCCCTGCTGACCCACAGCCAACATTCTGAACCATCCCTGCATGCTTCCCACTGGCATCTCAGCCTTAAAATCTTTTTCATCAAAGGTTTCCATACACCCACTATCAACAGGCGAGAAATGCATCAAGCTAAATCTGTTTGTTACCTTGGTCTTACCTGGATCAAACTAGAACACTTTATATTCAGCTGGCCTGCATGTCTCTTCTATTGACCATATGGGAGGAACTGGAGCCCTGGACTCTTTCTTTTACTGTCCTTTCTCCTTGCATTTCTTCTATTTCACTTACTCATGTCAGAGCCCTAACATGAGTATAACACCTGCTTGCAGGGCTGAAGATGACAGACGGAAGTGAGGATGAGAATTTACATGGTCAAGCTAGTGTGCACCCCCGAGGACACCAAGCCATGCATTTGCACACTGAGGGACTCTTGCTGTTAGGCCACATATAACACTTAACTAAAAAACGTGTGCTCTTACTGAAAATATATGCCTCCATTCCTTTGAGATAGTATAGAATTCTATTTCCCCTCTGTGAAAATAGTGAAACCCAGAATGAAAAGAAAAACCCAAAGTCATAAAATAAGTTTGAACATGTCCCTTGCTCTGTAAGGTGAAAACCAACATCAAAAAGAAGCTGATGGTTTTACAGGGTCATCTATAGCCCCATGCCTCTCTGAGGCCCAGATCCCACTCTGTGTTCCATAGTTTCCAAGACCACCACAGGCAGAACAGGTAGCCTGGGCAGATGGAAAAACACAGAACCTCTCTCAGTTCTGTTGTTTCCATCAGTTTCATTTATCTAAACAGAAGGAAACTGAACGGAAAAGATGGAGAACACCTATGTTCCTGGTGGTGGCAATGAAGCCAGAACATGCTTACCACGCCCCTGCCTGCACGCTGGGCTTCAGCTTCCTCCTCTGTAACGTGGGGGTGACCACAGCACCCACTTCATGGCTTTGTTGTGAGGATTTAGGGAGGTAAGACGTGGTGGAGGCCCTTAGGGATTACTCAAACCCTGTAAGCTCGCCCTCTGATGACCACTGTTATTATTCCCCGGGGCTTAAGTAGGAGTGTGGGCCAGAAACTCAAGGTCATCGGAGGTCCCACATGCACACATGGCAGGACACAGCCCCAGTGCTCACCTGCCGACCCCTCATAAGCAAACTCCAGACAAAACCCCAACCCCACTCACGACTGGGATGATATGCACCAATTCCACAGGCCATTTTCAAAGCTACCTTTGCTTTCTGAGAACAAAAATTGTTCATATTGAAGAAATCACTAAAAATGGTAACTCCTGTAACTCTAAAAGTTGAGAGGAACTAGGTCGATGTAGCTGTCAGAAGCATGTATCTGTATTTGCAGTAAAATAAAAACATATTAACTAGATGTATATCTAGGTGCACACATAATGAATGTTTTCCATTTTCAGCCCTGAGTCCTACCCTGTTGCCTTTTTAGTTGGAGGAAAGTTTACAATGACATCAAACTCTATAACTGAAAAAAAAAAAAAAAAAAAAACTTTTCCCCCAAAGGTTAAGCAAACACATTACTATTTGGCCAGGAACTTTGATTGTTTCTCACAAAATTTCCAGCTTTGCTCAATTTCCAGAAGAATGTTGTGAAGTCTTTGGACTCTTACCTAAACCCTGTTTGTCCAAAGAGATCAGTCTAAAGCCTGAAAGACATCTTGATCCAGAAAATAGCAGTCGCGTCTTTGGTCATCCTGAGACGGTCATGGAAAATTACAACACAGATGTTGACACTGGATCTTTCTTCTGTTGCCCAAAGCCCATGAAGCCACAAAACAAAATCAGAAGGAGGAGAACTGAAAGGCTCATGTGGTCAGTGAGAAAGGAAGGCAGCTCTGTGGGCAGCAGGAAGAAACGGGTCATCCAGGAGCCGACCACAGAGGACCACCAGCTAAGCGTGTAAGAGTGAGTGATGTGCCCTCAGGCCCGGCGTAGCCGCTTGAGCTGCATGACAGTTATCCAATCACTGCACTATCCTCTGCCTCTTTCTCCTCGCCTGTCAAGTAGGAAGAAAGATAGTAATTGCTTTATAGTGTTGCGTCCATGATTAAACGAGTGCATATATATTAAACCCTCAGTGAAAGTTGTTGTTCAGTCGCTCAGTCATGTCCAACTCTTTGCGACCCCATGGACTGCAGCACACTAGGCTTCCCTGGACTTCACTGTCTCCCAGAATTTGCTCAAGCTCAGGTCCATTGAGTCAGTGATGCCATCCAAACATCTCATCCTGTCACCCCCTTCTCCTCCTGCCCTCAATCTTTCCCAGCATCAGAGTCTTTTCCAGTGAGTCAACTCTTCGCATCAGGTGGCCAAAGTATTGGAGCTTCAGCTTCAGCATCAGTCCTTCCAATGAATATTCATGGTTTATTTCCTTTAGGATTGACAGGTGTGATCTCCTTGCTATCCAAGGTACTCTCAAGCGTCTTCTCCTTTTGCCTGGCACAAGATGTGTTAATGTATTTGTTTCTAGTAAAATAAAATAAAAGGGCTGAGACGACTTCTTTCTAAAACACACCGTGTTAAGAGGCAAATGCTAACAGTAGAATGAGAACACCTGCAAGGGGGTGGGGGAGTGGAGGTGACTGATGACTGGAAACGAGTTTCCTTCTGGGGTCCTGAGAATGTTCTGGAACTTATAGAGGTGTGGTTGTACAGCACTGTGAATGGACTGAATGTCTCTGGATTGCACACTTTGAAATGGTTAATGGCTGATTTTATGTTTTATGAATTTCCCCTTAATTAAAAAAAAAGAAGAAAAACACTAATGGTAGCCATGGATTTAAATGGACCAAGAAAAGCACCACTTACCAGAGGAACCCAAGCACTTAAGGGTGACCCTAAACTGACTTCACGATCAAAGCCAGTGGCCTGGCTACTTCTGGGTTTCCCTGGCCCTTTCTCAAGCTGGAGCTGGCATGGGGCATGGCCAAGTAGATCAAGGCTTCTTCAGAGCAGCTCACATGGGTCCCCTTGAGGCAGGAGGCAGATCCTCCCTGCACCAGGGTAAAGCAAATGGAGATTCTTTCTCTACTGATAGAAACTCCAAGACAAGAATGGCAGGGCAATTAAGGGAGGAGGCAGGGCCCTTTTCAGACCGCATATTTCTCATCCCTGAAATCAGGAGACCTCCTGGACCACACTTGCACAGAAAGGTTCTTTGGAGACCAAAGGGGAAGTGATGCTAACTAATGCCAAGCTACCTAGATGCCTGGTCAATAGGATCCACCTTGGCTAAGACAGATGCATGCGCACACATGGGAGGATCCTGAGATATACCTAATACGGACTGTGAAGCAAGTAAATGAGAATGATTGGCCAAATGAAAATTGGAAGAAGCACCCCGCATAAGTGATTTAAGCTGCCATGAAGACAGAACTCAGCGATCCTCCATCTGAATCTGCCCATGAGCCTATCCACAAATACTGTGCTCTTTTTTTCTTAATAAACACTTAAGTACTTTCTGTCTTTGTGGGAATTCTTTACTGCAAAGCTGAAGGCCAGGCCCTTATCACTGACCACCGGTCTCGTGGCCAGGATCTGGTGCTCTCACTTCCGAAACCCAGACCAGTCTCTGGCTAAGAACCCAGGCCTCGCTCCAAGCCGTTGCAGACCAAGGCCACCCAAGATCACCCTCAGAATTGTAAAATCTTCAGTCTGTCTGGAGAAAAGATGCTCAGAGGCCTCATGTCTCTGCCTCAGGGCAAGACTTAGGGCCCAGGACACGCACGAGGACATGGGCGCCTCCTCCAGCTGGAAAACAGAACTCTTACAGGTCCTTTCCTACTGGGAAAGTCTCTTCATATTCAAGCTGAATAACCAAGGAGGGGGGCTGAAAGCTGCTCCTTCTACTTCTGTTGCTCGAAGACAGGACAGCAGTCACCAACTCAGGTTCAGAAAAGGTGCGGCACCCCCGCCCCCGACACACTTTGTCTCAAAAGGAGACCCAGCGGCAGCGCATCCCTGTGCACCTGGGCGGACAGGGTGGTGAGATCCACAGGCAGCCGGAGAAGATCCTTTCTCAAGCTGGAGCTGGCATGGGGCATGGCCAAGTAGATCAAGGCTTCTTCAGAGCAGCTCACATGGGTCCCCTTGAGGCAGGAGGCAGATCCTCCCTGCACCAGGGTAAAGCAAATGGAGATTCTTTCTCTACTGATAGAAACTCCAAGACAAGAATGGCAGGGCAATTAAGGGAGGAGGCAGGGCCCTTTTCAGACCGCATATTTCTCATCCCTGAAATCAGGAGACCTCCTGGACCACACTTGCACAGAAAGGTTCTTTGGAGACCAAAGGGGAAGTGATGCTAACTAATGCCAAGCTACCTAGATGCCTGGTCAATAGGATCCACCTTGGCTAAGACAGATGCATGCGCACACATGGGAGGATCCTGAGATATACCTAATACGGACTGTGAAGCAAGTAAATGAGAATGATTGGCCAAATGAAAATTGGAAGAAGCACCCCGCATAAGTGATTTAAGCTGCCATGAAGACAGAACTCAGCGATCCTCCATCTGAATCTGCCCATGAGCCTATCCACAAATACTGTGCTCTTTTTTTCTTAATAAACACTTAACTACTTTCTGTCTTTGTGGGAATTCTTTACTGCAAAGCTGAAGGCCAGGCCCTTATCACTGACCACCGGTCTCGTGGCCAGGATCTGGTGCTCTCACTTCCGAAACCCAGACCAGTCTCTGGCTAAGAACCCAGGCCTCGCTCCAAGCCGTTGCAGACCAAGGCCACCCAAGATCACCCTCAGAATTGTAAAATCTTCAGTCTGTCTGGAGAAAAGATGCTCAGAGGCCTCATGTCTCTGCCTCAGGGCAAGACTTAGGGCCCAGGACACGCACGAGGACATGGGCGCCTCCTCCAGCTGGAAAACAGAACTCTTACAGGTCCTTTCCTACTGGGAAAGTCTCTTCATATTCAAGCTGAATAACCAAGGAGGGGGGCTGAAAGCTGCTCCTTCTACTTCTGTTGCTCGAAGACAGGACAGCAGTCACCAACTCAGGTTCAGAAAAGGTGCGGCACCCCCGCCCCCGACACACTTTGTCTCAAAAGGAGACCCAGCGGCAGCGCATCCCTGTGCACCTGGGCGGACAGGGTGGTGAGATCCACAGGCAGCCGGAGAAGATGGACTTTCAGCACTGAGCCTGCCGCTGAGCCTCTAGCAACGCTACCCAAGAGCAGCGCCTTCCACCGACCTCCGAGAACCACACCTTCAAGGCACAGGGCCTGCCCTGCTCTGGGTCCCCAGCCAGGCAGGACTGGGGCAAGACTGCTCTGGGGAGCTGGGTCAGGCAGCATGTGAGCACAGGACATCTCCAAACCCAACATACTCACTAAAGCATCCTCGCTTCTTACAAACACTGTTCAGAGGCCCTCCTTTTATGTTGGTACTACTTCCCCAAATCTACACATTCATCCATCCGATAAAAAACGTGCGGACAACCATCTCGGCATCAGTCACCAGCATGCTGGGACTTAGAATCTGAAAATAAAAATGGTCACTAACCGGTTTGGAGGGGAGGAGCTATGTACAGATATGTATTGATAGTACAGGGTGACAATGTCATGATAGAGCTAGCTTGGGCTGTGGAAGAGGCTCCCCCCTGACTCTGGGTGAGAAGGGTTTGCTCTGAGTCTTGAGTTTTTGTGGAAAGACAATACACAGGAAAGGCATTTCCTAAAGTTACTTCTAGTAGAGGGGGTCACCTGAATGTTGTGAGTTGAAAAGGATCCACTTTAGAATATTTAAATTATTTCCTCTTTGTCAAATTGCATTCATCTTTTATTTAAAGCAAGTTGGTGTGTCCAGCACAGTGAGGCCAAACAAACCGAAACCTCAGAGTTTGGAGCAGAGTATTATTGCAGGACCCTCCCAGGACACAAAAAGCCCTATGAAGCCCCAGCTCCCCAAAGAGTTTCAGCAAAGCATTTTTAGTGGTAACAATAACCCTGTATGCGAGACAGCAAAAGAGACACAGATGTATAGAACAATCTTTTGGACTGTGTGGAAGAGGGAGAGGGTGGGATGATTTGGGAGAACAGCACTGAAACATGTATAATATCATATAAGAAACGAATCACCAGTCTAGGTTCGATGCAGGATACAGGATGCTTGGGGCTGGTGCACTGGGATGACCCAGAGGGATAGTACGGGGAGGGAGGAGGGAGAGGGGTTCAGGATGGGGAACACGTGTACACCCATGGCGGATTCATGTTGATGTATGGCAAAACCAATATAATATTGTAAAGTAATTAGCCTCCAATTAAATTTTTTTTTTTTTAAAGCCAGGTTGGGAGGTGGAGGCATCACAGAGTGTATAATGAGCTTCTGCACTGTTTTCTGATTGGCTGATGACAAGAGAACTAGGTAGGGTCATAGGGGTTAATATTATCAGTCCTGGGGCTACAGGAGGCCTGGGGCTATGCTAGCTCCTGGTCATCAAGTAGTTAACATCTTCCATTTGGGGAGGGGGTGGTTCACATCTGCAAAACAACTCGGGAAATTTGCATCAAATACTATTATCTAGGTACTTCAGTTCAGTTGCTCAATTGTGTCCGACTATTTGCGATCCCAAGGACTGCAGCTCGCCAGGCTGCCCTGTCCATCACCAACTCCCTGAGTTACTCAAACTCAAGTCCATCAAGTCAGTGATGATGACATCCAACCATCTCATCATCTACTGTCCCCTTCTCTTCCTGCCTTCCATCTTTCCCAGTATCAGGGTTTTTCCAGTGAGTCAGTTATTCACATCAGGTGGCCAGAGTATTGGAGCTTCAGCTTCATTCAGAGAGGAACTAAAGCAGAGGATATGGGGGAAAGTCTATCCTGGGAAAGACCCCGAAGGTCCTGCTTGGTTACATTTTAAATGGGTTTAAATCACTCCTGGGGAAAAAAAAAATACGGAGAGTGTGAAAGAGGAAGAAGAGGGCAGAGGGAAAGAAGAGGAAAAAGAGACTAAGTTCAAATATCATCTACAGAGGGCTCAGCAAGCAAAAAAATGTAGGAATGACCAATGATTGGTATAAGTGAGTTAAACATGGATAGAAAAATTATTAATAGCTTGAAGAATTGAAGTTAATAGATTCAGGTCAGTTAATGGCCGAAGCTTTTAGATTTAGACTGTGTCAGTGTGTGTGTGTGTGTGAATAGAATTGACTATGACTCACATGATGATCTCTTTCCAAAGTGTGTCTTCTCGTCCCATTTTGCAGCCACATAGGGTTCTAGAAATTATTTTTCTGAAGCTATAACAAGATCATTGAAGAAATCAATGAGATTAGGATGGAGAAAGGAACATCCTACCCCAAAAAAGTGCCGAGGAAATAGTGAACTACAGCAATGAGAGTGGATATTGTAAACGAATGCCTCTTGGAAGACTAGGTTCTATGTCCACTCAAAGGGGATCAAAAAGAGGTCAGGGGTCATCTGCCTCAGAAGGGAATAATACCCTATAGAAAATGGAAATCCAGCTCTAAGATCACTTTTAATACTTCATGCTACAATTCTTTGATTATATCCCCATCTATATCTTTGAGTCATCTAAGCAGAAATTGCACAGCCTCCAGCTTCTCCAGAAATAAAAGGCTACAACAACACAGTTTCCCTGGGGCTGCCTGTCTCTGCAGGTGGGTGTTGGGATGCTGCAGATGGGGCTGGAGCCCTCACTGTCAGAAGGGAGTCCATGATGAAAGGCAGTATCTTCAGGTGCTTTATGAAAATCCCGTTAAGGTTTGGAAACACACAGTGTTGATCAGGTGGAGAACCTGCCTTCCCTCACCTCTTAATTTCAACAGAAACCTCACTCCAGCTGCCCAGAGATCCCTCTGCTAACATTTCCAGCCTCCATCAAGATGCCATACAGACCGTACCATGGAAAAAGTTCTCACTTCAGAACAATTGTCTGCTGCAGAAATAAAGTAATGCCATTCCTATGAAATCTATAAACTCAAAACAGGGACACAGAACTAGTGGTTGCCAATAACTTTAACTTCATTTATCTATATTTGGCAAAAATTGTGCTGCAGCTGGAGATGAAATGCTGAGCTCAATAACTGCAGAGACGTGAGCTCCAAAACAGCAATTACTAAGCTGCGCTGCCTTGTGTAAGATTTCACTTTTATTTATTATATTTAAAGCAACTCTCTAACTCTGTACAGTACCGACGGCATTGTCTGTTCAAGCCAGAGCTGCTCAGAAGAGCATCTCCACCTGGCTATTGTCCATGGAAGTGCTTTCCGGGAGGCAAAACCCGCATCAACACAGCCTCGATGGCAGCCCCCACTACCAAATGCACCTCTCTTTTGTCCATAATTGGAAGAAACTATTCTCGTTTTCGACTCAAACTTGGCTTATCACATACAGCGTGCAACTCAGATGATGCCTCTTTTTTTATCAGTGGAGATATTGATAATTATAATTGGCATGCTGCGGAAGAGGACTATAAATATCCCATCAGCTGCCACAGAGCAAAGAAGAGGGGGGAGAGGTGGCAACCTACGCCTCTGAGAGGGGCTGAGAGAAGAAGACGGAGCCTCACGGCCATTGTCACCAGCTAACATCTGTTTCTTATCCTGGGTGATGATTTTCATAGAATCATAGAAATTAGAGATAGAAAGGGCCTATTAGGTCATCCAGTACAGCTCTCTGCCAGTAGAATTATTCTCTGCAAGAAAGATTCACTTCTTTGTTCTCATAAAAAGTGCTGATCTTCACATATGGTTTCCCAACACTGCTACATGTAAAATAGACAACCCAGAAGGACCTACTGTGTAGCCCATGCTCAACATTCTGCAACAGCTTAAATAGGAAAAGCACTTGAAAAAGAATAGGTACACGTATATGCGTGTTGCTGTTCAATCGCTAAGTGAGATCCACCTCCTTGCAACTCCATGGACTGCAGCGTGCCAGGCTTCCCTGTCCTTCACTATCTCCCAGAGTTTGCTCAAACTCATGTCCATTGAGTCAATGATGCCATCCAATCACCTCATCCTCTGCTGCCCCCTTCTCCTCCTGGCCTCAGTCTTTCCCAACATTAGGGTCTTTTCCAATGAGTCAGCTCTTTGAATCAGGTAGCCAAAGTATTGGAGCTTCAGCTTCACCATCAGTCCTTCCAGTGAATATTCTGGATGGCATAACTGAATCATTTTCCTGTCCAATTTAAACTAACACAATGTTGTTAATCAACTATATTCCAATATAAAATAAATTTTAAAACATAAATGAGTATCAGAAGACTATATTAAAAACGCAAAGAAATAAAATCGAGAGGGTAACTGAATGAATTCCTGAGGTAAGGGAGTTGAAAAGTGATGAAAAACCTAAATATGCAACAACAAAATAACCCTTTATATGTTTATAAGGCATGGCAAAATAGAACATCAGCAAATTACAGAATCTTGGACAAACTCCGTTCCAGAAATGCTCAAACTAGATTCAGAGGAAACTTGGATTTTTTTTTTCTTCAAAAACAAAAAGGAGGAACAAAGAATTGGCAAGACAGTGATTGAAGTTACTTATAAATCCAGTTTTAAAAGTATTCCAAAGTTGCATTCCCTGACATTAAACACATTTGTAGTGATCATCTTTCTTTTTTTTTTTTTTTATGTAGTAACAACCTCACTCATCTTTTGATTTATGGAACAAATTAATTTGTATTTTTAAAACAAATTTTCCACCTGATATGTCCGATGCTCCTTTTACTCTGAAACTTCATTTACAAATGAACATTTGCTTCAGTTCAGTTCAGTCACTCAGTCATGTCCAACTCTTTGCGACCCCATGAATTGCAGCACACCAGGCCTCCCTGTCTATCACCATCTC
>SJYT01025067.1:0-53494 GCA_006410635.1 Cephalophus harveyi | reverse complement strand
AAGGAATGATGCTAAAGCTGAAACTCCAGTACTTTGGCCACCTCATGCGAAGAGTTGACTCATTGGAAAAGACTCTGATGCTGGGAGGGATTGGGGTCAGGAGGAGAAGGGGATGACCAAGGATGAGATGGCTGGATGGCATCACGGACTCGATGGACGTGAGTCTGAGTGAACTCCGAGAGACGGTAATGAACAGGGAGGTCTGGCGTGCTGCGATTCATGGGGTCGCAAAGAGTCAGACAAGACTGAGCGACTGAACTGAACTGAACTGAAATACTTGCAAGGTGACCCTGCACGGATCCCACTGCCTTCCCACTATAGATCTGGTAGGTTATGAGCTGGTGAGCAGTGCCATCCTTCACCAAGAACAGAAGGTGGCCAACACACCCGTAGAGGAACTGCATGAACCATCTCTACTGGAGTGAGTTGCTATTCCTTTCTCCAAGGGACTTTCCCAACCCAGGGATCAGACCCAGGTCTCCTGCACTGCAGGCAGATTCTTTACCACTGAGCCACCAGGGAAGCCCTGTGTTATTAGCACCTCTCTCTTAATAACAGAAATGACCAGTCACAAATAAATGAACAAATGAATAAACCATATCTGAAGATTTGTGCGATTCTAGGGAATTTGCTTCATCACTCTGATTCTTAGACTATAGAGCTTCTATCTGACAAGTCACGCTACTCGGTGCATTGGGGTAAAGGACTTATCTTGAGCCTTCAACACCTCCATCTCTATAGTGAGATGAGTGAATAGCCAATACCTAAGGGTCCTTTTGGATCTGCAAATATTTCATTATATTTCCGTCAACAATTACTAAACACTGAATCAATCAAATGAGCTGAAAATCCAAGGTTTACCATTTGATTCCTTTCTGTAAACGTGTATTCAAGTGCATTTTCTGTAAGTCACTGAGCTGGCTTCTAGACGAGCTCTCAGACAGAACATAGGAATACTTTTGTCTCCAAGGACTTGGTGGTCCTTCTCTTGGTGGTGTCATAAAAATTAGCTTCACGTTAAGTAAAAGAAGTGAGGACGAAATGGCAACCCACCCCAGTACTCTTGACTGGAGAATCCCATGGACAGAGGAGCCTGGCAGGCTAAAGTCCACGGGGTCACAGAGAGTCAGATATGACTTAGAGACTGAGCGTGTAGCACGCAACAAAAATAGGCTAGAGTAAATGCAGTTTTTAGCAACAATGCCACCTCTTTCTCATAACTAGCATGAATGATACAAGCAAGTTTGTCCCTGAGGCTAGTCCGGTCTCAGTCCCCTCATCTCAGCCACTCCTCCTCCCCACCCCAGGACACAGAGGCCCCCTGTGCTTCCTCCCCGGCTCAGGCTGCACCTTTTTCTGAGGGACGTCCTTCCCCTGCTTCTCACAGGCACTCTTTAACCACAGAATCTCCACTGCTTTCCTCGCCCCCACTGGTCCTGGTGCTCCACCCTCAGTGCTCCCATCTCCCTGGCTGACCTCCACTTCCGCAAGGTCATAGCCAGGATTTGGTTTCAGGCGATTATTTCCCTCCCAGGCTCTGGGTTTCCCCAAGGACAGGAGCTGCCTGTCTATTCACCTGTACCTGTGCGCACCTTACCATAGATGAGCGTACAGATGGCTCTGAAAACATGAGTTCTTTACCTGCCCCATGGCCAAGGGTTGCAGATTCATTTGTAACTTTGACCTTTGCAACCTTGTTCCTGAATGAGAATCAGCATCCCTGTGCAAAACGCCAGTCTTGCATTTGGGCGGATGACATTGCTTGAAACTCACCCCTTGCTGTGACAATGGAAGGACCCAGATCAAGGCAGAAACCTTGAGCGGCAGGACAAGCAGTCCAACAGGGCTGTGTGTGGTCAGCCTGTTATCAGGACCTCTGCTTTCCTCCATCTTTCCTCCGCAGCGTGTTTCACCTGCCTGTCCTGGCCGCTTCCACCCCTCACCCCACCCATCACCCTTGTGCCTACACGTGTTTGTGCACGGATCGAATTAGCACTGGATTCGGCTTAACTCATACTTTCCTAGTGGCTCAGACAGTAAAGCGTCTGCCTACAATGAGGGAGACCCGGGTTCGATCCCTGGATCGAGAAGATCCCCTGGAGAAGGAAATGGCAACCCACTCCAGTACTCTTGCCTGGAAAATCACCTGGACAGAGGAGCCTGGTAGGTTACAGTCGCTGGGGTCGCAAAGAGTTGGACACGACTGAGCAACTTCACTATTTCACTTTCAGCATAACTGCTCACACACTGACCTCTTACTCCGTGCCAGGCACTGGTCTCTGAGCTTCATGTGTAATGACTCATTTAATCCTCAGAATGACCCAGCGAGTAAGTGCAGCAGTGTGGTTATCAGGCTACTCCAGAGAAACAGAACCAATAGAATATTATACATCCTGTTGAGAGAGAGAGAGAAAGGAACTGGCTCACACAATGGCGGGGACTGGCAAGTCCAATTTCTGCAGGGTAAGCCCACAGGCTAGGGACCCAGGGAAGATTCGACGCTGCAGATTGAGCCTGAAGGTCCTTTGCTGGCAGAGTCCCATCTTCCTGAAGGAAATTAGTCTATCAAGGCGTTCCCCTGCTTAGATGAGGCCCACCCACATTGTGAAGCATATAATCTGTCTCATTCAAAGTCTACTGAGTTACATGTTAATCTCACCTGGCAAAATACCTTCCCAGCAACATCCAGACTGATGTTTGACCAAATATCTGGGTATTGTTTGCCAACTAAGGTCCGTCTAGTCAAGGCTATGGTCATGTATGGATGTGAGAGTTGGACTGTGAAGAAGGCTGAGTTGAGTCTGAGTGACCTCCGGGAGATGGTGATGAACAGGGAGGCTTGGCGAGCTGTGATTCATGGGGTCGCAAAGAGTTGGACACGACTGAGCGACTGAACTGAACTGAACTGAACTGTGATCTAACCACAATAACACCAACAATTAACCATCATGGGAAGGTGTTCTCATCACCCTCATTCCACAGAAGAGGAAAGGAAAGTACAGATTGTTGAGACAGCTGGTCCACGTCACATGGTGACATGTAGCACAGCTGGGATTTGAACAGGACAGTTGTCCCAAGAGCTTGTGTCCTTAAGTCCTGAGCCAGTCCTCCTCCCTGTGAATCACAGCACGATGTTCCATACTTGGTCATGACATTTATTACAAGGGGAGGAGTTGAAAAGGAACCACCTCCTTCTGATCATGGTAACGCCATAAGTCCAATGTAGCACTGAGCCAGAAATGCATCATCCAAGAGGGTGATCGCATATTAAGTCTGCTCAATGGCAACCCACTCCAGTGTTCTTGTCTGGAGAATCCCAGAGACAGAGGAGCCTAGTGGGCTGTTGTCTATAGGGTCGCACAGAGTCAGACACGACTGAGGCGACTTAGCAGCAGCAGCACATGATTCCAAATCCACCATCAACCTGAACCAATTCACTGAATCCCACAATAAGGCTAACAGGGGGTGCTTATCCTTGGAGGCTCCTGGCCCGTCTGCTTGTCTTTGTTTTGAATGTGTGTGTGTGTGTGTGTGTGTGTGTGTGTGTGTGTGTGTGCATACCTATGCATAAGTCTGGAGTTCCTTGGGGACACTGCTGATGAATTTCCCTATTTCATCACCTATAACTACTCCCTGCTGCATAGGACTGAATCCTAAGTGGGTCCTGCCCTTGTCCCAAACCTCCAACATGATGTCAACTTGCTGTAGAATTTAAAAGTACTGGCTGTGAATTCAAAGTAAACTGGTCACAATACCACTTCAGCTCTTCTTAGCTAAATACTCTTGGAGACATTGTTTAATCAATCTCCCAAGTTCTTGTTCCTTAGGTATCACGGGCTCATCAGGACTCCCTCTTGGAAGGTCATTGTGAGGACTTAGCAATAACGATGCAAGTAAGGCACACAGCCCGGTGCCTGGTATAGAGGCATGTTTAAATGGGTGTGAGCCATCATTTTGAAGGGTAATTAATGCTTTATTGTCAATTTTTCCTCATTAAAAATCTTTTTAATAGAAAGAATGCCTAACCAAAGCAAACTCTTGATTAAGTCTTTCCATATGCCTCGTGGGCAGCAAAATACTCAAAATGATCCGAAGATTGTTCTAGCCAAGAGTTTGTCCAGCTGGGCCTCCGTTGCCCTTCCCACCGCCAGCTTTTGGTGACCAATCACTCCAGGCCACTGGTCTGGACGCAGCCCTCCACAGCCTCTCCCGGCGTGTGGTCATTCACCTGCAGTGACTCATTCTCGCAACAGGAGAGGGTGTCCCAGCTGTTGCCACAGCCTGCAGCCCTACAGGGACCCTGCAGAGTGCGGTCCCCATGGCTGTCGTCCTGGCTGAGGCACCTGTACCCCACTTGCCCCCCATTTGTCCCAGGAGGAAAATGCTGTGAGTGATCGTCTACAGGCACTGGCTTTGCTCCGTCTCTGCAGGAGATTAAGTGACTGGGCCTCCAGGGCTCTGATGTCATGTCAAATGTATGAATGTCTGGCCCAAAGCTTAATGTATTTCAGCCATCCTACATTCTCAGCTTTGCTGGGGCTGCAGATCCTCTGCTTAACAGAAAACAGTCATGGACCAGATGAAAGCAATCTTCCCGGATGGCACTTTCCTCGTCTTTTCCCAGTCTCGAGTAAAAGTCCGCACCTCTCACCTTCACAGCTCCAGCAGAACCAGGGGAACCGGGCCATTTACTTGGACCTCACAGGGAATGATGCCCGTTCCCTGAATTCTTCACTGGACAAAGAGGCCCCCCTCTTTCTGCCACACGCTGTGCAAACACAGGAAGTGTGCAACAGCCAGGGGTGTGGGGAGCAGAGGCCGTTAAATGTGTTGGAGTTGCTGGGGGTCAGACACCCTGGACATTTGACAAATTAAAGCTGAGCTCTTACTCGGTGGCAGGAAACGTGCTATGTAGCTGGATTTACGGCTGTGAGCGAGACACCCGGTACCATCCCTTGGGGGGTCTTAACGTTTTCTCAGGGAGAGGCAGCTCATCACGGACATAGCAAGGAGGGGTGCACGCTGCCAAGGAGAAGGGCAGAGTGTGAGAGAATACAAAATACAGGGCTGTATGGGGATGGATGGATGCAGCCTGGCAGGTTGTTAGAAGCTGCCCTAGAAATTTGACAAATTAAAGCTGAGCTCTTACTCGGTGGCAGGAAACGTGCTATGTAGCTGGATTTACGGCTGTGAGCGAGACACCCGGTACCATCCCTTGGGGGGTCTTAACGTTTTCTCAGGGAGAGGCAGCTCATCACGGACATAGCAAGGAGGGGTGCACGCTGCCAAGGAGAAGGGCAGAGTGTGAGAGAATACAAAATACAGGGCTGTATGGGGATGGATGGATGCAGCCTGGCAGGTTGTTAGAAGCTGCCCTAGAAAGAGATTTAGTCACACTCTGAAGGGTGATTAGGAGGGAGCTTGGTAAAGAAGCATGCAGGAGAGCTTTATAGGCTGAGCTGGTAAACCATGGGACCGAGGAGAGCGGGTGGAAGCTTGCTGGATTCCAGGAACTGAGAGAAGTGCTGAGTGGCCGGTGCGCCGAGGCAGTGGGCAAAATGCCAGAGCACGTGTTGGCCTGCGTGTCATGTACACGATCTTCAAGACTACCCTGCAAGGCAAGGGGGCCATCGAGGTTTACAAAAGGGGTGGGAAGGTCAGATTTATCTTCCA
Organism: Cephalophus harveyi; assembly: GCA_006410635.1. Lineage (NCBI taxonomy): Eukaryota > Metazoa > Chordata > Mammalia > Artiodactyla > Bovidae > Cephalophus > Cephalophus harveyi. The sequence continues at coordinate 47,821 of SJYT01025067.1, read as the reverse complement.
GAAGATTATTTTGGCCAAATGGAGAATGGAATAGGGTCAGGCACGATCAGACCAGATTTAAACAAAAAGTTTCACATCCATGTCCGTGGCAGCACTATTCACGACTCCCCAAAGGTAGGAAGAACCCACATGTCCGTCAACTGATGAACAGAGAGACGGAATGTGACAGTCACCCACACAACAGAACATTACTCAGACGTCAAAATGGAGTGGCGTGGGGGTACATGCTGCGACGTGGATGAAGGTCAGAATTGCTATGCTCTGTGAAAGGAGACAGACACAAAAGGCCACAGTCGGTGGCGACTCCACCCGCAGGAAATATTCAGAATGAGCACATCCATGGAGACAGTTGCTGCGGGCAGGGAGAGGGAGGGTTGCAGAGCATCTCCGCAGGTGGGTTTTCCACACTCAACAAGTGCCAAAGAGAAAGTGAAGTCGCTCAGTCATGTCCGCCTCTTTGCGACCCCATGGACTGTAACCTACCAGGTTTCTCCGTCCTTGGGATTTTCCAGGCAAGAATACTAGAGTGGGTTGCCATTTCCTCCTCCAGGAGATCTTCCCAACCCAGGGAATGAACCCAGGTCTCCCACATTGTAGGCAGACGCTTTACCATCTGAGCCACCAGGGAAGTCCCTTAACAAATGCAGTGATAGAAAATTCTGGAACCAGAAATGGCGATGGCTGTACAACATTGTGAATATAGCAATACAACTAAACTCCATACTTCTCCACCTTTGGGACCAGTCTTCCCTAGGGCTGCACCAACAATGCTTCAGGCACACTAACTCTTGGTCCCCCAGTTCAGGCCTGGCCGCTCATTGGGGGCAGAAATGGGGACACGGAACGGATCTCCTCTGTCTTTGCCTGACACCACCCCCACGTGTGGACATTCACGTTAGTCATGTTGAGAGCGCTCTTAGCATCACAGCATCTGAATGAACTCAGTGCCTCGGTGTTTACAGGACAGGCTCCCTTCTATCGCTGCATATCTTCTCCACTCAGCAGTCCTTAAAGGAGACGTTGTTAACTGCATCTTACAGATCAGCAAATTGGGTTCAGAGAGGTTAATTAACTTGTTTAAAAATCCCACTGTGAGCAAATATAAGAACGAAAATTGGACTGCAATCTTTGGCCTCCAAGCCCAATGCTCTTCCCACGATATTACCACTTCCATTCTAGAAAAGCAGTCCTCCACATTTCCATCTCACCTGCACCCCAATAAAGTAAAAATTTTGTCTCCCTCACACAGCAAGATGAAGTGGCCCCAATTATTCACAAAAAGCAGTACTTTTGCCTGACTACACAGCATTCATCATTAAAGCAGCCTACACATTCCACTGGGTTCTTAATTGGAAAACACTGCAAATATTTTCCAATTATTTTCTTTGTAAGGTCTCCAAGCTAGAGGCAAATCTCCCTAGGTTCATTGTAAGGCATTGTGTGTGTGCATGCACGTGGGTGAGTGTGTGTGTTCTGATGCTCTTAATCCTGAAAAGATCTGTCCTATTCCTGAGCACATCACAGGCCTATGATAAATGCTTGCTGATATGAAAATAAAATTCACGTAAATTCACTTACATTTTACAAATAACACTTGTTTAGGTCATGTAATACTTTGGCGATAACTAACTATCCAAATTTGAATCCAAAATGAATCAATAGGGATTTCCCTGGTGGTCCAGTGGTTAAGACTCCACGCTTCCACTGCAGGGGGCCCAGGTTTGATCCCTAGTCAGGGAACTAAGATCCCGTATGTCACATGACACAGCCTAAAATAATAATAATAACTTGTAAGTGCTAAGTTGTTTCAGTCATGTCCAACTCTGTGTGACCCTGTGGACTCTAGCCCACCAGGATCCTCTGTCCATGGGATTCTTTCCAGGGGATCTTCAGGACCCAGGGTCTCCTGGGTTTTCAACATTGGTGGGCAGTTTCTTTGCCACTAGCTCCACTTTGGAAGCCATAATAATACTAATAAATAGATATGAATTCTAAAAAAAGAACCAAAATGAATGAATATCTGTAAGCTCACCACCAACCTCAGGAAAGGTTCTTATTTACCTAGGGAAATTACTGGTCTCCACCCTAGACAATGCTCAGTTCATCTCACAGTGCCATTCGGGACACGGCTGCACACGGTACTGAAATCAGTGAAAGTGAAAGTTTTCAGTCGTGTCCGACTCTCTGCCATGCCATGAAATTCTCCAGGCCAGAAAACTGGAGTGGGTAGCCGTTCCCTTTTCCAGGCGATCTTTCCAACTCAGGATCGAACCTAGGTCTCCCACTTTGCAGGTGGATTCTATACCAGCTAAGCCACAAGGTAAGCCCAAGAATACTGGAATGGGGAGCCTATTCCTTCTCCAGCAGATCTTCCCAACCCAGGAATCAAACCTGGGTCTCCTGCACTGCAGGCGGATTCTTTACCATCTGAGCTATGAGATCAAGCAGGACTGAGTTTTCTAATTTTACATAAATGGCTCCTGCCCCAGCTTCAAAAATGATGAAGGGGGAAGTGAGTGCTTCCAGGAGCAGGGGGTGCAAAACCATTAGCCCCTTTGACCTCAACACCCTGTTTCTGGGAACTTGGCTCTCGGGGACCAGCTACAGGGATGATGCTGAAGCATCAAGGACAGACTGATTACCAGAACAGCTGGACACGACTACTTGCTCAGAGTTATTACAAAAAGGGTCACAGTCAGAGAGGAGGAAAAAGGAACATAAACACGTAATTAAAAGAAAGATTTAAGGAAACCACAAAAATACCAAAACTAAGTGAGCAGAAATGTATTGTGTTGCAAAGAAACTCCATGAAGTTCACATGTGCTAGTGATCTTGCCATGCATTCAGGGGGTCTTTCATTGCGAGAGCTGCATTGACCATTTTGGAAAGAGGAACCAATGGGCATTGTTGGGGGTTTCCACTCTGCTCCACCAACAGTGAACTACAAGCATAGTTGCATTTGCCCTGAGCAAGTCATACTGGTTCTGTGAGTCCATCTTCTCACTTACAGAGAGGGTATAAGTGTTGCATAAGATTTTTATTAAGGACTAAAGAAGAAGATACCTGTGAAAGTGCTTAGAATATTAACTGACTATAAATGTGAACAGACCAAAGTTCAAACCGAAGTGTTAGTCCCTCAGTCGTGTCCGACTCTTTGTGACCCCATGGACTGTAGCCCATCAGGATCCTCTGTCCCTGGGATTCTCCAGGCAAGAATACTTGAGTGGGTAGTCATTCCTTCTCCAGGAAATCTTCAAGACCCAGGGATCAAACCTGGGTCTCTTGCATTACAGGTAGATTCTTTACTGTCTGAACCACCACGGAAGCCTTGGTGTATATGGATAAAAGTGTGAGAGAAATGAAGTCGCTCAGTTGTGTCCAACTCTTTGAGACCCCATGGACTGTAGCCTGCCAGGCTCCTCTGTCGATGGGATTTTCCAGGCAAGAGTACTGGAGTGGGTTGCCATTTCCTTCTCCAGAGGATCTTCCCAACCCAGGGATTGAACCTAGGTCTCCCACATTGTAGGTAGACGCTTTACTATCCGAGCCACCGGGGAAGTCCTTGGCTAAAAGAAGTGTTTTTATTTAATTAAATAATAATAATTAACATTTTGACACTTTTCTATGTACCCAGGTTGCACAAAGAGCGTTCATCTAGTTCATCCTTCACAAAATAACTTTATGAGGAAAGAATGATTATTATGCCTCTTTTGGAAGAGGAAACTGACTTGCAGAGAATATCAGTAACTCACCAGGTAAAGAGTCCTAAGGATGCAGCCTCAAGAGTCAGTGGGGTTTAATCCACGTTAGCTCATTCGTATCCGACTCTGCAACCCCATGGATGGTAGCCTACCAGCATCCGCAATCCATGGGATTTTCCAGGCCAGAATACTGGAGTGGGATGTCATTTCCTTCTCCAGGGGTTCTTCCCAACCCAGGGATCAAACCTGGGTCTCCTGCATTGCAGGCAGACGTTTTACCGTCTGAGCCACTAGGGAAGCCCTAGTAACCACACAGTAATATAAATAATAAGAAAAAGGAGGAGGAGAAGCAGAGGGAAGCTTCACATGTCGTCTCGTTTTATCCCCATGAAAACCCTATGAGGTAGGTATTGTCAAAGCCCCATTTCACAGATGAGAACATTGAGGAGTAAAAGAAGATGGGGTTTTTAGATACCACAAACAGTTTACCTGGCCTGTTTGAAAAGCAGCACAGGCAAGTGAACAGGAAAGTGGACTTTAGAGCCAGACTTCCTGGGTTCAAATCCCAACTCTGACACTTCCTTGCTGCGCGACCTCAAGCAAAGTCACTTCACCGTCCTGTGCCTCAGTGTTCCCATCTGAATAATAAGGGCAACGATAGCACCAACGTCACACGTGGTCGTGAGGATGAAACACGTGAATATGTGCTAAGTGCCTGCTCCTTCAAGTGTGATCTGCCCACCATCACTACTGCCCTCCCAGTGACACCTGAGAGCCTGTTAGAACTCTGGGGGCACCTTAGACCCCAGATTGGAGCCTGATCCTAGGAAATTTTTCTGCATCCTGAGGTGAGCTTGGAGTGGTGTACAGGCTTCCCAGGTGGAACTAGTGGTTAAAAACCCACCTGCCAATGCAGGAGATGTAAGAGACATGAGTTGATCCTTGAGTCCAGAAGACGCCCTGGAGGAGGGCGTGGCAACCCACTCCCATTCTTGCCTGGAGAATCCCATGGACAGAGGAGCCTGGTTGGCTATGCCCCACAGGGCCACAAAGAGTTGGACACAACTGAAGGGCTTAGCACACACACGCACAGAGTGATGCAAGATAGGGCAACGTCTGCTGATGTCTTTATTCTCATTGGAGCTGATGACATGGAACATGAGTGAGGTGGGAGGGGCCAGGGCAACGAGCCTGGTGAAATAAGTGGGGGTAAATTGTGACGGGCCCCACCCCAGGACCTTGGGTGCCATCAGAATGGTCCCAGAGACACAGATGGAGCTCTGGAGGGCTGGGAGTGAAGCCATGGTCAAGATCACATTTCAAGGTTCTTTTACAAATAAAGACTCCAAACTAATGATCAAGCATTACACAAGAAACTGTTGCTAGATTCTCTGCAAACCAAACTTGTGTGATTATCTGGATCCTCTGGAGGTCCTTGGGTCTCCCCTGGCACTGGGGAACACAGGCTTGCTCAGGCCTCAGACCCATGCTGGCTCACCAAGAGGCCACCGAACAAGTGGAAGTGTCTCCTTTTTAGTCTTCCCTGTGGATGGGTCGGGACCTACAATTACCAAACAAACCAATTCATGTGTCAAGTTGTGTTATAACTGGGAAACTCAGTGCAGAAGTGGAGACTCCTTATTGGAAAATCAATTGCTTTCTAAATAGAAAAAATCACTAGGCCCATCCCAGGAAAACCTGGCCCCTAAGATTCAGAACTTATTCCAAAAAAAAAAAATCTGTGAGATTGTAATTCAATAATTGGTGTGTATACATGGGAAAAACAGAGTATGATAACTACTATGAAGAAAGGCCAAAAGTCTGGGGTTTTTTGTTTGTTTTTATTTTATTTAAAAAATTTTTTAAACATGCCTGGACTGTTTTTACTAAGAACTAAAATTGGTAGGGGTGGTTCTCAAACTTGAGTGTGCATCAAAATCTTCTGGTAACTTTCCCAACTCTCAAAGTTCCTGATTCCATGGATCTGGGTGGTACTCCATTACAGGCACCACAAATGGAATGGCTTTCAGCAACAGAATTTATTCATCCCTCAGACATCAGAAACCCAACTTCAAGGGTCTGCAGAGCTGAGGTGCCCCAGAGAAGCTGTTGCGTGCCTCTCCCCCAGCTTCTGGGCTTCGCTGACACCTCTGGTGTTCTGTGTCTTGACGATACCCCCACTCAATCTGTCTTCAAGTTCACGTGGCATTCATCCTGTCTGCATTTCTGTGTCTAAACGTTCCCTTTTTATAAGGACACCAGCCATGTTGGATTCACCCAATTCACTGATCATCCAGGATGACCTCTTCTTAACCAGTTACACTTGCCACGACCCTATTTCCAGAGAAGGTCACATTCTGGGACTTAGGGCCCTGACATATGCATTTTAAAGAGATACAGTTCAACCCACTTCTTGTTCAGTTGCTAAGTCATGTCAGACTCTTTGCAACACCATGGACTGCAGCATGCCAGGCTTCCCTATCCTTCCTTCCATTACTGTCTCCCAGAGCTTGCTCAAACTCACGTCCATTGAGTCAGTCACGCCATCCAACCATCTCATCCTCTGTTGTCTCCTTCTCCCATAAGAACTACCTTATCCTGTACATAACTCACAGCCCCCAGTTTCGAATGAATCCAGATCACTGTAACAAAGAATGACCCATTGCGCCTAACTTCCTTTCTTCTCTCTCTATTCAGCTTCCTCTAAATACATATTTCTCCGCCATTGTGCCTTCCCTCCTGGACTCCTGCAAGTTCTCTGGGAATAAAGCCCTGGGCCTCCTCAGCAGGACTTTTTGGAGCAGAAGTCCATCAATGCCCATCTTTGTGAAGCCGGCTTTCACCAGCTCAGTGGTGCTTTGTCACTCGGAGCCCTCGGCCCTCCCAGGACCCCAGTGATCCGCAAAGAGCAACTGCCTCCCTGAGGCCTCTGTAAAGCTGGAAATCTGCGGTTACCATGGTTAATATTTCTGACTTGATTGGCACCACCAGTAATTGAACTGCAGCCTCTCAAGTGCAACACGCTCTATTCATTAGCTCCTATTGTGTTGGATCATTGCATCAAACCGCATTATTTTTTCTGCTTACAAAATAAATAAAAAGAAAAATGAAAAAAAGAAAAGAAAGGAAAGAAGAAAAGGCAGTCACGAATACAGTGCTGCGTTGCCATATGAGACGTTGCAGTTTTGCTTCGAGGGTGAAATCACTCTAGACGGAATTTCATGTTGTACCAGCTCTGGCCCCGTCAAGAATGGTGAGATGTAAAGTGAGAAATCTTAATTTTGGTGGCACAGTCACAGAGACTCAGAGCTAGGAATCGGAACTAGCCGAGTCCCAGTGTTTGTGCCACGGAGGCAACTGCTCGCTTGTTTACCATCCTGTCAGCGTATAGAACCGTCTCTGAATCCGTGTCTCCCGCACATCTATTTATACCCTGCCCCCATCCCCAAGATTCCAGAGAGCTTCTGTGAGCTTGCAGGAGTTTTTCCTTAAGGAATTAATGAAAAGTGCATGAATTTGTAACATTCTTGGATGTATTATCTCAGGTTTCTATTTTTAATAATCAAGGCTGTGTTTTGTTTGTTTTTAAGTTGGAGACACTTCGGTTTTCTCATTGGCATTCCATGCTTTCCTTCTTTCTTTTTTTTTTCTCATTACTTCACTGCAGTTCCTGGAGCTCTGCTAATATCAGGCTGTGTGTGTGCGAGTGCTTGGTGGCTTAGTCACGTCCGACTCTTTGCGACCCCATGCCCTGTAGCCCGCCAGGCTCCTCTGTGCATGGGATTCTCCAGGTAAGAATACTGGAGTGGGTTGCCAGTTCCTCCTCCAGAGGATCTTCCCAACCCAGGGATTGAACCTGCGTTTCCTACATTGGTAGAAGCATTCTTTACTGCTGAGACACCAGGAAGCCCTTGAGAGAGAATTTACAACATTAAAATTATATCCCCTCCTCTGCAAAAAAAAAAAAAAGAAACTTAAAAACTCTTTTTAAAGATTTTTTAATATGAGCCATTTTTTTTTAAGTCTTTATTGAATTTGTTACATTATTGCTTCTGTTTTTATGCTGCTTTTTTTTGGTCTTTGGCCTCTGGGATCCCAGTTCCCCAACCAGGAATCAAACGCGCGCGCACACACACACGCATTGAAAGGCAAAGTTTAACCGCTGGACCTCCAGGGAAGCCCCGAGAGTTGACAGACTTAGCATCAATCACAGCCACCAGTTTGGTTTGTCTGGTGCCAGGTTAAAACCAGAGCTGATGTCAGGAGACCTCCCTGCATTCTCTGTTTCCCTCGGGCTCCACTGCTCCCTGTTGCCTGACAGCTTCTCAGGCTGCTTCTCAGCTGCTCCTCCTGAAGGCAGTGAATTTTAACCCACCTACCTGGCCCTTCAGTCAGCTGAACACCAGCACCCTCCCCTCATCCCGCCTCCCTGTCAGCCAGGCTACACTTGCTTGATTCCTTTCCACTGATCTCCAACGCTGCTATTTCCTTTTCACAACCTCTGACACAAAAGCATGTTTTCAGGCTTCCTCTTGCAAGGGAGGCTTTTGTTCCTGCCTCCATCCATCTAGACATGATCGCTTGGCCATCCCAATCAAGTCTCTGTCCCTCTCTCGAACCCCTCTCTGTCATCTGGTCCACACCAGTTTGCCCAATTCAGCACCCCATAGCCTGGGACAGGCTCAGACAATCTAAGGCAACAGGAAACTTCTGGTGGCCAGGCTGCCTCTGATCTCCTGGTATATGTTGCTGTTCTTCAGTCGCCCAGTCGTGCCGACTTCTTTGCAACCCCATGGACTGCAGCACTCCAGTCCTTCCTATCCCCTGTCACCTCCTGGAGTTTGTCTAAGTCCAAGTTCAGTGCACTGATGATGCCGTCCAGCCATCTCATCCTCTGTCACCCTCTTCCCCATCTACCCTCCATCTTCCCCAACATCAGGGACTTTTCCAGTGAGTCGGCTGTTAACACCAGATGACCAAAACCCTGGTGCTTCAATATGTTAAATAGCTCTAAGTAGGAAGTCATCGTGTGCTCAGTAAATGCTTTAAAATGATTGATCTGCATGATGAAGACTATGCTGCTGCTGCTGCTAAGTCGCTTCAGTCGTGTCCGACTCTGTGCGACCCCATAGACAGGAGCCCAACAGGCTCCCCTGTCCCTGGGATTCTCCAGGCAAGAACACTGGAGTGGGTTGCCATTTCCTTCTCCATTGTGTGAAAGCGAAAAGTGAAAGTGAAGTCGCTCAGTCGCATCCGACTTCTAGCGACCCCATGGACTGCAGCCTACCAGGCTCCTCCATCCATGGGATTTTCTAGGCAAGAGTACTGGAGTGGCTTGCTATTGCCTTCTCCTGATGAAGACTATAGATGGGACATAATCTGTTCCATAAAGCACCTTCCACCATTAAATGCAGCTGTCCCTCTCCTTGGCTACCTGGGACTCAGGGCTCTGTCATGCTCAAAGTCCAAGGATGCTTGTGGAGTCTTCCCCAACGCCCTTTCCGAGCAAGTGTTGGGAAATGGGTAACTGACTCTCCAGGCCCTCCCAGCCAGCAGCATCTGTTGCACCACATCAGAGTGAAGTTACAGGAGGACCCAGGATGCTTCCAAGCGCGGCTCACTCTCCAGCCCCAGCTCTCACCCCAGCAGGCTCCATCCTGAACCCAGACACACTGTGTTCTGGCCCTGCCTTCACCTGGCCTCGACGCCCCCTTTCTCCTCTCTGGACGCCCCTGCCTGACTCCTGTTACAGGACTCTGCCTGGTTGCCACGTCTCTGAGAAGCTTTCCCTCAAGCTCCCTCACCCCAGCTGACCATCGCCGCCTCTGTGTGCCCCCCTCCCCTAGCCCCTTAGACGTGTTTCTGACGGGCACCCTCTCTATACAGTCAGGGTAAGATTCACCACTTTGCCCTCCTCCAAAGAATCCCTTACATGTCATACCCGCTTATCCTTTTCCTTTGAATTCTGACTCGCAAACACCCAACTGAGTCTTCAGTGGGAACCTGAGGATGGGTATGAGAACACTGGGGTTCCAGAAGATCCCCTGAATCCCCCTGACATAAGCAGTCACCTATTTAAAGTTGCTGAGCCCAAGATCTAAAAATATGAGATGTCCACAAAATGCTGATTTAGGGGATATGAATGCTATCCTGATGACTTTCTAAGGATTCTAAATAATCGTGAAATATTCCTTCCCAATGAAGTCATTCAGTCATGTCCGACTCTTTGCCACCCCATGGACTGTAGCCCACCAGGCTCCTCCATCCATGGGATTTTCTAGGCAAGAGTACTGGAGTGGGTTGCCTTTTCCTTCTCCAGGGAAACTTCCTGACCCAGGGATTGAACCCGGGTCTCCCACACTGCAGGCTGATGCTTTACCATCTGAGCCACCAAGGAAGTCCATTTCTTCCCAGGTAGACATTTAATGAATTTCCATTTTACTCAAAGTTAGAATTTAATGTTCAGTTTGCAGTGAAAACTATAAATCACAATTTGTAATGCATTCTACAATGAATTATTCTTTAATAAGCTACTTTTTTGCTCACATTTGCACTCTGGGAAAGGAAATGAAGCTTGATGGATGGGGGTGGAGGGCTGGCTTGGGGGCCAGACCCTGGCAAGGCGTGTCCCTACCCTTTCCACACTTTACCTTGCCATCATTCTGTAGGGCTGCGTGTCACTGGGAAGTCACTCGGGACCTTGCAATCTGGAGGCTGGGCTTGCTCCCGAACCTTTTTGCAGACATTTCTGGGGCTCTGTGTTTGCCATGTGCTCGACGAGCAGCCTGGGAGCAGCAACATGCTGAGAAAACTTCAGCGGCTGGTCTTTTCTATTTAAGGGAATCTCAAAGCACACGCCATAAATTATCCTCTCCTTGGTTTCTTACTCACATGAGGAGTCCTGAGCCAACCCTGGCCGTAGCCGGTGGCAGCGCTGGTACACAGACGGGGGCAAGACGGCCACCCGCCCAGTGTGGGGCTTGCCAGCGCTCTGCAACCTCCTCCACCTGTGTGGTGCACGGCACGTGGATCTCAAATGCTTTTTTAAAAAGCAAAGCATATTTAGAGTTTCCAGGATATCAAATTTTGCATTTCCCTCCAATATCTCCAGGTCCAGTTCTCTACAAAGAGCTATTTACCTTTATTCTTCATATCTCTGCCTCTGGACGAGTGCCCACAAACAGTCCTTCAGAGGATTTTATTATTTTGGAGGGGGGAGGGGGAAAGAATGCAAACAATTTTTAAGCAAACAGAGAATTCATCTAGCTCCAACATCTCCTATCTGCATCCCAGAGTGCTTGGGGTTAATATCTTATGAAGCCACAAAACAGCCACCCCTGGCGTGTGCTGACCCTTCCAGATCTGCCCCCGCCAGGAAAGACCCTTCCAGGACCCCATGGGGCACGGGATCCCACAGAGTTCTTTTCCTGACCTTCGGCTTTCTTTCCCATTGGCCAAAGCTCCCCCCACACAAATAGCTGCATCTTAAGAATAGAACAAAATTCTTGTCCTCAGCTTGACACACTAAACTACTGGCAGGGATGTATTCTCGGGGCAGCTTTTTAAAGTCTGTCTGCAAACAGCACCAAGATTAAAGGCGGCTCCAGAGTGGGGATGAAGCGGTTCTGCAGCCCGAGAGGACCACAGCCTGGGCTGCTCACACGTCAGGAGGTCTAGACAGTGGCCCTTCTAATTCTGGAAGTACAGGCAATCGGCTAAGCCAGCGAATGGGAAGATGGCAGCCCCATCTATTGTGGACACAATTGAGTAAGTGCGATATATTTATGAATTCAAGACTGCTTAGTCATTCAGTAAAATCAAAATTTAAAAATCCCAGCCAGAAATAGCCCTATAATTCCTTCTTTTAAGTTACGGGGTTTTACATAACGTATACGAATGAAATCTGTCTTACAAAGCGAGAAAATATTCTATGCCTTTAATTAGCAAATGACAGCACTTGGTCGTGGAACAGACACAGAGAGGCGGGGGTCTAATTTTGGAGGTCGGTGTCCCGAGGTGCCTCACGCGTGATCTTGTTGCTGACTTCATTAGAATTTAGGGATACTTCTGTCTTGGCCTGACATCGTTTCCAGATGCATCCTGGGTGTGATTTAAAAATGGTTAAGGAGAACGGCTTTCCTGCCCACACTTGTGCTCATGGTGACGGCACATATGTTAACTCTTTCCAGTTTTAGACGAGAGTAGGTGAACTTGTACTTACTGCTGGCCAGAGTCTGTGGATTTTTTTTAGCAATTGATCTAAGAATTATCTTCTTAGCGTTGCACGATACTTCTGCAGGTAGGAAGAGTACCAGTCTATGATTTTACACCCAAAGAGAATTTTTACCTTAAAAAGAAAATCACCATTGTGAATATACAATGGAATATTATGCAGCCAATAAAATGAAGTTTATAAAAGGAGGTATGTCAATTTATATTTTAAATGCTAAGAAAAGATTGTATATATAAAGCAATAGGAAAATGCAAAATATTCTATAAATATACACACTTGAGATTATTTTATATATAAAGAACTGTATAATTTTTACGTGAAATTATATGTGTGTATTTCTAACTAACTATACATATAAACAGTGACTATGCCTACTAGGAAAATCAGGGTTACTTTTACTTTTAAATATGTTTAAAACTAAATTTATATGTATAAAAATATGTTCTTATAGTTTTGGAATTTTTATAAGGATATCTTATTTTTTAACAACAAAAAAATCACATTTCAAATAAAATATATTTATCTCTGCTATCTCATTTTCAATAAAGAAACAAAGCAAAATTGCCCGGTCCTCTAATTCTGAGGATTTTTTTTTTTCCCCAAATAACAATCCACAGGGAACAGAAGGGAGAGCTATTCCCCAAAAAGCTTGTGAAATGCTTTCTTCCCCATGACTTATGACATTTAAAATTACACTACAAAATATAGTGCCTGGAGGCAGGGACAATGGAAGCTTCCATGGCCATTAAAATGTTCCTTCTCCACATTCTACTATATTTTAGAATATTAAAAGCACCTACTATAAATTAATTGATGTTGAAAAGTGAAGGCTCAGCAAATTCAACATAAAACTGATACTGATAGGTGCCTCTCAGGAGCTGTGCACCTGGGAAAGTGAAGGTGTAAATATGCAGAAGTGGGCAGCCACATCTAAGGGCCTGTTTGCTATAATATACCAATTTTGTTCTTGATTTTTTTTAATCAAATTGATGCTGAAGACTCTTGAGTGTCCCTTGGACAGTAAAGAGATCAAACCAGTGAACCGTAAAGGAAATCAACCCTGACCATTCATTGGAAGGACTGATGCTGAAGCTCCAATACTTTGGCCACCTGACGCAAAGAGCCAACTCATTGAAAAAGACCCTCATGCTGGCAAAGATTGAAGGCAAAAGGAGAAGGGGACGACAGAGGATGAAATGGTTAGATAGCATCACTGACTGAATAGACATGAGTTTGAGCAAACTCCAGGAGATTGTGGAGGACAGAAGAGTCTGGCATGCTGCAATCCATGCAGTCATAGAGAGCTGGACTTGACAAGGACTGAACAGCAACAACATTTCTTTAGTTTAGAAGGTAGATGTTCCCTAAGGATCTGAACAAATTAACTGGTTGCATCAAATGTACACATCTTGGCTTAACAACCCCAGCTCCTCTTGCTTGTTTTCCCTGGTTTCCGGATAACAGCCTCAAATCTTTGACCTGTGTGTGTTCTTTCGTTTTGCTTTTCGTTCTTGGGAAAGTGTCCCAGATGCAAAGTGCAGCATACCCCAACCTGAAGAATCTGACCCACTGTCCCCTTGGTCCCCAGCTGTGATGGCTTGGGTTGCCACTCTGGCCTCTTCTCTCTGCATCTGTTGTAATTTACCATCAACTGGAAGGAAGGAAATTGGGACAGGTAGAAGGAACAATGAGTACACGATGCAATTTTCACAATACACCAGCAGTAATATTGTAGCATACAGCTCAACAGTGGAATTCAGTGGTTCTGAGCGTTCAAGTACAATGGAGAACAAGACCTGTACTTAGTGAAAAGTGAAATGAAAGTGAAAGTCACTCAGTCGTGTCTGACTCTTTGCGACCTCATGGATTATACAGTCCATAGAATTCTCTAGGCCAGAATACTGGAGTAGGTAGCTGTTCCCTTTTCCAGGGGATCTTCCCAAACCAGGGATCAAACCCAGGTCTCCTCCATTACAGGTGGATGCTTTACCAGCTGAGCCACAAGGGAAGCCTAAGAATACTGGAGTGGATAGCCTATCCCTTCTCCAGGCGATCTTCCCAACACAGGAATCGAACCAGGGTCTCCTGCATTGCAGGCAGAGTCTTTACCAACTGAGCTATCAGGAAAACCCCTGATACTTAAAGAACTGGCAAATAGTCAACTTAGTGCACCCATGACCTTGAGCAACCTGGGTTCTCAATACTGATGTGTTGAATGAACAAGCAAATAGAGGAACGAATGTGTGAATGAATGAGAGCAGATAGTATTTGAGAAAAATCCAGGGGATTTTTTTTCTCATACATTTTTTGACAAAGTACTTTACATATCTGCTGGGAAGTTTTTTTAATTTTTTAAATTAAATGTCTTTTATTTCAAACCATGGGCCATAAAGAAACCTCAAATGGACCACTGAAAACCATAGAGCCACAGAGTATTGAAATCATTATATATAAAGTTTTCCCTCTTTTTAAAAGTATGTTACTTTCATTATAAAAATAATACCCATCTGTGTAAAAAATTATTGGAAATGTAAAAAGAGAAAGAAAGAAGAAAAATCATCTTTGGGTACTTTGGTCCTTTTTTCTTCTTCTTTGCCTGGCGTGCTGTGATTCATGGGGTCACAAAAAGTTGGACACGACTGAGCGACTGAACTGAACTGAATGTTGTGTTGGGCTTCCCAAGTGGCACAATATTCTTGCCTGGAAAATTCCATGGACAGAGGAGCCTGGTGGGCTGCAGCCCATGGGGTCCTGAAGAGTTAGACACTACTAAGTGACTGAGTGCATACCCACAGTTCAAAGAATGAACCAACCCCATGATACTTCACCAGGGGCTTTGCTCAGATTCATTTTAATACATTAATTAAGGTATTAAAAATTCAATCTGACTCTTGTAACACTGAGCTCATAGTTTTCCTTCTTGCTCAAGAGACTTTAATAAGTATTTTTTCAAAAAGTGTAATGGAAACTAAGTAATGAAATGAACAGCATTGTCCCAGTTTGCTAGCCTGCTGCTAAGTCACTTCAGTCGTGTCCGACTCTGTGAGACCCCATAGACGGCAGCCCACTAAGCTCCCCCATCCCTGGGATTCTCCAGGCAAGAACACTGGAGTGGGTTGCCATTTCCTTCTCCAATGCATGAAAGTGAAAAGTGAAAGTGAAGTCACTCAGTCATGCCCAACTCTTAGTGACCCCATGGACTGCAGCCCACCAGGCTCCTCCATCCATGGGATTTTCCAGGCAAGAGTATTAGAGTGGGGTGCCATCGTCTTCTCCAGTTTGCTAGTCTAACAGCATAATAAAAAGAAACAACCTACAATATATTCATCACATAATGGAAGTGTGTACAGTTCCTCTTGATCTCTTTAGTTAGATCTATTCCTTTACAAACCATATAATATCAATCAAGGTAGACTATGCTTCCATATATTAGTAAAAAAGAAAAACAGATGATTGTGCTTCAATTTAAAAAAGAAACAGATACAAAAGAAAAAGAACAAGACCAAACTAAGAGTGGATGACAAAGACAAGTTTAGTTCCTCTCCAAGGTAGCTGTCCTCCTGGAGCTAGCTGAGAATACCAGAATATTTTGCTCTCTAGGCAGGCTCATGGCAACATGCACTTCTGCCACGGGGAGCAGAGAGGAGCAGGCTCAGAGCCATGCCCCAGTAATAGAGCTGATCTGTATCACCTCTTTCTGCAATCCCAGCCTCAGCCTCTGGGAAGCAGAGTTCCATCCTCTGACCAGCTCTTGGGAGAACCAGACATCACTGAAAGCTTTTCATGCTTAATCCATGGACATTCTAGAAGCTTGCAGGAATCAACATCACCTCTCAGTGTCTGTATTGTGAGATTTCCTTTTTCCTCTTGATACACAGGTCCTCTGCCTCAGTGTGTTCTCAGCTATGGGTGTGCATGTGTGTGTGTGTGTGTGTGTGTGTGTTTGCACTTAGTCACTCAGTCTTGTTTGACTCTCTTGACCCAATGGATGGTAGCTCAACAGGCTCCCCTGTTGCCTGGGATTCTCCAGGCAAGAATACTGGATTGAACCCGAGTCTCCTGTGTCTCCTGGATTGCAGGAGGATTCTATATCCACTGAGCCATCAGGGAAACCAAGCTCTCAGCTACACAGCTGCTCAAATATTCCCAAATGTGGCCCAAATCAGGCTTAACAGTGTTATAGTATGAACCCTGATTAACAAGTTAATAAATCAAGTCCTAGAGACAGGGAGCTTGTTGATCAGTTAAGTTCTATGATATCTTGGTTGTGTGGCAGTGGGTGTCTAGGAGGAGGTACCATAGTATGAGAGGATCCAAATCCCAGCCCTGTGTCACAGTCAGGTGATGGACATGGAAAGTGTGTTCCTTTACTAGGTAGACGTGGAACCAAGGTCATCTTACACCACAAAACGGAGACAACTATTGACTCCTTGAATACTCACTGAAAGGACTGATGCTGAAGCTGAAGCTCCAAGACTTTGGCCATCTGATGCCAAGTGCCCACTCATTGGAAAAGAGCCTGATGCTGGGAAAGATTGAAGGCAGGTGGAGAAGAGGGTGACAGAGGATGAGATGGTTAGGGGGCATCACCGACTCAATGGACATGAGTTTGAGTAGGCTCCAGGAGATCGTAATGGACATGGGGAAGCCTGGCATGCTGCAGTCCACGGGGTGGTAAAGAGTTGGACACGACTGAGGGATTGAACGACAATGACTGGTTCACTCTCAAGAATCCCTCTTTGGCTATGATTCCCAATATTCTCTGTTCCTCAAGGTGTGATAATAATATATAATATGCCTAATAACAATAATAATACTTACATGTAACATTCTTAAAGGCCAGGCACTGTTTCAAGTATATTACATGCATTATTCATTTACTCTTCACATCAACACTTGAGGCAAGTAATGCTGTTTGCCCCATTCTTTGGGTCATGCCAATGTCTTCCTGCCTTTGACCTCACTTTGAAGATGTCTCAGTCTACAGTGAAGTCTTAGCACTGCTCAGGAGGGCTAGTTAATTCAGATCCTATCCACTAAAGAAACTTGAACCCCTGAAAGCTGACTCTCATGTCTCCTGCCACTAACTGGAGTTCATGTCCTAGGAGGGCTAACTTGAACTTGAGGTTTCTTGGAAGACTTATGCACTGGAGCCTTCCTTTTCCAGGTGGGATCCGCCTCTGGTTTCACCTGAAAATTGAGGAGAACCACCTTTTCCCCTCTCTTGGAGCTGCTGGACTATAGGCTTAGATAGAAGGAACAGCACAAAAGACTGCCTCCCTAGGGCAGGGTCTCAGGGCAGCCCCGTGTCAATGGAGAGTGACCGCAAAAGTTCCCAGCTAATGGAGGACTCCAATAAGCCTCTCATTCGCTGGTTGACTTTCAACCTAAATTTTGCCAAATGCATTCTTTTCCTCATAGAAATGTGGAGCTATTGCCATCGGTAGCAAATCAACTTTTGATGAAATATGCAGGATAGCTAGAAGCCAAGCAGTGTAATTGAATTCACAACTACTTGCCACAGGACTATAATTTAATGGAAGCATTATAATTTACTAAATACCATTACTGTGGCATCAGAGCCTATTCATCAAAAATGGAAAAGCTGTGTGCAGCGATTTTTCTTCACTCTTCATAGGGGCTTATTATTGGGCGCTTACCTCTAGAGTAGAATGCATGCTACCTTTTTAGTTTCCACATTAGAGTATGCTAAAAATAAGTCAAATCTCAGTCCCTCCAGGTTTAGGACCTCCACACCCAGTTGGTTCCTCCACTCTAGAGTCCAGTGTCTAAATGTCTCCTTTAGCACATCATCTTCACCACCTAGATGGCAGCTCTAAAAGAGCTTCTCCTTGTATAAACCAGGAGACAATAAGAGCTGGGCTTCCCTGGTGGCTCCACAGTAAAGAATCTGCCTGGGGACCCAGGGTTGATCCCTAGGCGGGGAAGATCCCCTGGAGGAGGGCGTGGCAACCCACTCCAGTATTCTTGCCTGGGGCATCCCATGGACACAGGAGCCAGGCAGGTTACAGTCCTTGGGGTCTCAAAGAGTCAGACATGACTGAAGCAACTTAGCATGCATGCACACAGACAGTAAAAATAATATATTGAGGTGCAGCCATGTACCAAGTGTATAGGGCTGGATGCATTATATACACATGGAAGGGGACGCAGGAGTCAAGGGTTGGGTGTGTGTGTTCTGGACGGAACAATAGTCCTACAAGGAAGACCTGATCTCTGTTTTAGAAGTACAGAGCCGTGCAAGGTCATCCAGTTACAGGGATGGTGGAGGTGAGCCTGGGGCCCAGCTGTCTCTGACATGGAACAGCCTGTTCCACCTTAGTCTACTCGGGCTGGCAGAGTGAAATGCCCCAACCTGGGGGGGCTTACAGCCCATGTCTTCCTAGCAGTTCTGCAGACTACAGAGTCCAGGACCCAGGTGCTGGCAGATCCAGGGTCTGCCGAGGGCGCTCTTCCTGGCACCAGATGGTTGCCTTCTTGCCGTTTCCTCGCCTGGTGAAGAAGAAGTTCTGGTGCTTCCCCTGTCCTCCCACAGGTACTAATCCCAACACAGTGCTCTACCCCACGGCCTCATCTAAACACACTCACCTCCTAACACCCTCACATTGCTCTCCCCGGGTGATTCAGTGCGAGAACCTGCCTGCCAAAGCAGGACACACAAGAGGCCTGGGTTCGATCCCTGGGTCAGGAAGATCCCCTGGAGGAGGGCATGGCAACCCCCTCCAGTATTCTTGCCTGGAGAATCCCATGCACAGAGGAGCCTGGCGGGCTACAGTCCATAGGATCACAAAGAGTTGGACACAACTGAGCAACTACACAACAGTGGTAACACAGTACCCTCACATTAGGGGTCAGGGCTCCAACACATGAATTTTGGGGAAAACAGCCATTCAGTCCATAACCACCTGTTCCTATGGGGCCTCCCCAACCCCAGGGTAGACAAACAGCTAGTGCTTCTCCAAAACACTGCACGAGAACCCACCCTAATGGGTGGCTTCCTGCCTGCCTCCCTGATAAATGATGCACATGGTGGAGATCCACGAAGAAAACTGACTACTAGCTGAGAGCAGCCGGGCATCTCATCGCTCTAACCGCCTGGAGAGGCACGAGTTCTGCTTCCTCCGTTCCCAGGGAAGATGCTAAGGTTCCTCCAGGGGAGCCATTTACTATGAGGAGTAACTATTCTGAGTCAGTATCCCCATCTGTTAATATTTACATAGTGATGTACTCTTAAAACAGAACTGCTGAGATTTTGCATTTTAGAATTCGTTTTAGAATTATGAGCATTCTAAGTACCTGCTCCTTGTTTTTGTTACCAGCTGAGCCTGACTTCCCCAGGAATCTTGCTTCCGAGGCCTGTTGAGAAGGATACTCTCCTCTTGCCCACGTTATTATCAAGCTTTCCCACAACTCGCTTCTGCTTCCTCTTCTGACAAGTCTCAGCCTTGAAAAAATGCAGGCCTCATGCTTGGGGGCAAAGGTAGCATATTTTGAATAATGCTAATCTCGGAACAGTCAGAGCTCCACCAACATACTGGGTGTCCAAGGCAACGTGGGAAAACACATGTAACCCCAGGGTTCCTGGGCCACCTCCACTCGGTATGAAAAATGAGGTCAAAAAGAAAAAAAACAGGGGGACTTTCGGGCTGCAAAATTTGTGTTGCTCCTCCTCCGCGAAGCAGGAATTATACCCCCTTGGAAAAATGTTCTCTGTTATTTCTGGAAGGCCTGAGAATGCCCTCTACGAGATTTGAAACAAATCCCATGGCCACGGCCGTTAGTTATCCTCATCTTCCTCTCTGGCACCAAGCAGCCTTGATGATAAAGCAGCTGAGGCCCGTTCAGAAAACTGCCCTGGGGTCACCAGGCCCCACAGTCCCTCCCAGCCAAGGCCCAGGTGTCGGGTACGACATGAGAGCCTCAGAAGGGGGTGGTTTCAGAAATCCCTCAAATGCTGTGTCTGGATTCAGCATGTCCCCAGAAGAAGTCCCCTGTCTCCCGCTACAGCCAGGAAAAGGTCCACATTTTCCATCCCATATTTTCTTCTCCAAACACCGTCCTCCCAGCATTCATAGACACCCGCTTCTTGCCACTCAGTTCACATCGCTGATCTCAGCCGCACACCCCCAGAACACACACACTCACCCAGCCTCACACTCGTGCCCTGGTTGTGTTCAACTCACAGAGCAGCCAGGATGCTTGTCTTTCAGAAACCTCCCCGCTGTGGGTCTGTTGGGCTTCTGCTGCAATTCCATCACACACATCACTGGGCACCTGGCCTAGGGCTGCCCCCGCTGCCTCTGCCAACAGGCTCCAGGCCAGCCGGCATCCCTGACATCCCGCACAGGGGTGGTAGGACAGCCATGTCCACCTCAAGTCCCACGTGATCAGAGAGCTTCCAGAGCCAGGCAGCCCTGACTTCAGGGTCTTCTTACTCCACAGAGAGCTCAGGAAAACCCCACAGGGTGTAACACGGCAGCATTTTCCACGCAGACAACACAGCATCCTCGCTTCTCTCCTGCCCAGCTTCTGCTCTTCCAAGACCACGTTAGAAGGTCTGGGTAGCATGCATGGGGTGGGCAGAAGGGGGCCAGCACAGTGAGCAGAGGTGGATTACAAGGACGTGCGATGTGGTAGGAACAAAGGTGAAGGGTAGAGGCGAAGTGCACACACAGGACTTAAACCCCACCCGTCAGCAGTCACAGTGCCCCTTTTTTACGCCTCTGGTTTCCCCATCCATGCCTTGCTGGGGCTGGCCTCAGGTGACTTTGATCCCACATAACTCTGACAGTCTAGGACCTTGAACCCCAATATAATATCTTTAGAATAACCGAGATAAAGTCATGATTGGGAGTGGGGAGTAGAGATAATCTCATTTTTTAACAATGATGTTATGAAGGACACAACTGGCAACATATAAAAGACCAAGGCCAGGGAAGAGTAGAGACCCAGATAAGAATTTAATCTTCTTTGTTTAGAAATTTTCTTTTACTTAAAAAAAATTATTGAAGTATACTTATGTACAATGTTGTGTCAGTTTCTTCTGTATTGCAAAGTGAATCGGTTATCCATATACATATACATATATCCACTATACATATACATATACATATATCCACTATACATATACATATATCCATATACATATATCCACTCTTATTTAGATTCTTTTCAAATGTACGTCACTACAGAGAATTGAGTTCCCTGTGCTCTTCAGTAGGTCCTTCTTCACTATATTATATATAGTAGTGTGTATGCTTGAACCCAGATAAAGACTCAAGCATAGAGACTGAGTATGTGGAAAAAAGATGCCATTTCAATTCAACAGAGAACAATTCTTTAACATGTAAATGATGTCAGACAAGTTCTTTGGCAAGTGGGAGAAGAAGGCTGGGTCTTCAGCTCCTTTCTTATATCAAAATGTTCCCAACAGAATCAAATATTTAAAAACAAAAACAGAAATAAAGCAATACAGTGAGTGCCTTATAGCTGAACCTTCAGGTTTCAAACTTTCAGAGATGTGGTCGTGAGTGCCCTCAGCCTCAGGCGTGAGTGAAACTGCAGCTCGCCCTCCGTCTCCTATTGCTGACGACCCTTCAGCTCTACCATCCCCCCTTCCTCTCTCTCCTCCAGTCAGTAACCCCTCCAGTCGAGAAGAGTCAGTAACTCTTCTTGCCTGTTTGCTTGATGCCAGCCCCTGTGTGCCAGCTGTGGCACGTATACTTACTACTATACTTTTCAAGGTACTGTATCAAAAGGTTAAAATTTGTTTTCTTCATTTTTTGTGTTTGTTTTTATGTATTATTTGTGTGAAAAGTAGTATAAGCCTATTATAGTACACAGTTCTATATACTGATTGTGTTAGTTGAACACCTGGGCTGACTTTGTTGGACTTAAGAACAAATTGGACTTACAAACATGCTCCTGGAACGGAACTCACTCAGATGTAAAGGAAATGAAAGGAATTTCTTACTGTGAAAGAAAAGGACACAGCACAAATGTGAGTAATATTTTATAACCTTTAGGCAGAGAAGGATATTCTACATAAGCCTGAAAAATAAATACACCTAAAAGGAAAGCTGTATATTCAACTTCAAATACAGGTTTTATGCAAATAAATATGTTTATGCAGCAGGATAAAACAACAAACATTGTAAGACAAATGGCAAATGAGAAAGAGTGTGTTGAAGGCATATGTTAACAGTCAAAGAGCTGAAGTTTGTACCATACCCAGGCCCAAGTTCCAGGCAGACAGATCCAGGACTTGTTCACAGTATATTCTCTGTGAGACATACCCCCTGCAGTGTTTCAATGGATAACTCTGAAAACAAAACAAAAAATGTTTGGAAAGATGTGTGTTCTTTAGACAAGGTCTGAACAGGCTGTCATGAAGGGAAGGAGCCAGTGTGCTGTGCATGAGAAGTGACTAGGAATTTCATAGACAGGATTGAATGAAGGAGGGATGACGAGGTTGAGGAAAGAGGGGTAACACAACAGAATGGCTACATGACCGTATAATAGCATTCAAAATTCATGGCATCATTAAAAAATTGACCAAAGACCTAACAGATACTTCACCAAAGAAGATATACAGATGGTATATAAATCTATGAAAAGATGCTCCACATCATATGACATGAAGAATAGAAATCACACAACAATGAGCTATCCCCACATACCTGTTAGCATGGCCAGAATCCAGAGCATTGACAACACAAAGTGCTGGTAAGAATGTGAAGCAAACTGTCTTCCAAATGGGCTGCACAAAGTTAGATGTTCTCTTACCATATGATCCAGCCATTGTGCTCCTTAATATTTACTCAAAGGAGCTGAAAACTTCTATCCACCAAAAAACCTGCACACAGATGTTTATAGAAGCTCTATTCTTAATTGCCAAAACTTTCCAGTAGTCATGTATGGATGTGAGAGTTGGACTGTAAAGAAAGCTGAGCGCTAAATAATTGATGCTTTAGAACTGTGGTGTTGGAGAAGACTCTTGAGAGTCTCTTGGACTGCAAGGAGATCCAATCAGTCCATCCTAAAGGAAATTAGTCCTGAATATTCATTGGAAGGACTGATGCTAAAGCTGAAGCTCCAATACTTTGGCTACCTGATGTGAAGAACTGACTCATTTGAAAAGACCCTAATGCTAGGAAAGATTGAAGGCAGGAGGAGAAGGGGACAACAAAGGATAAGATGGTTGGATGGCATCACCGACTCAATGGACATGAGTTTGAGTAAACTCCGGGAATTGGTGATGGACAGGGAGGCCTGACATGCTGCAGTCCATGGAGTCGCAAAGAGTTGGACATGACTGAGCGACTAAATTGAACTGAACTGAAGCATCTAGAATGACTCGGTGAGAAGATACACCAACTCTGGTACATGACAGTGGAATATTATTAATCACTAAAGTGAAACGAGCTATCAAGCCATGAAAAGATATGGAGGAAACTTAATGCGTATTACCAAGTGGAAAAGGCCTATCTGACAAGGTATATATAATATGATTCCAATTATAATGCAATTGACCCTTGAACAATGTGGGTGGTAGGAATACTGATCCTGCTGGCAATCTGCAGATAACCTTATAGTTGGCCCTTTGTATCCGAGTCTCTGTATCTGCAGATTCAACTAACTTTGGAGCATGTAGTATTGTCATGAAAGTGAAAGTATTATTTGCTCACTTGTGTCTAACTCTTTGCTATCCCATGGACATAGCCCACCAGGATCCTCTGTCCCTGGGATTCTCCAGACAAAAATACTGGAGTGAGTTGCCATTCCCTTCTCCAGGGGATCTTCCTACCCAGGAATCAAGCTCTATCTCCTGCATTGTACGTAGATTCTTTACCATCTGAGCCATGTATTGTAGTATTTATTTAAAAAGTCAGCCTGTACATGATCTATGCAGTTCAAATCCACATTGTTCAAGGGTCAACTATATATGATATTCTGGAAAAGGCAAAACTGTGTAGACAAGAAGATTGGTAGCTGTTGGTAAGGGTGTGGGGGACGGAATAGGCACAGCTCAGGATATTTTTAGGGAATGAAAATATTCTGTATGATACCAAAGTGATGTATAGATTTCATTATGCATTTGTCTAACCATAGAATGCACAACATCAAAAATGAATGCTCAAGTAAACTAGGGACTTTGGGTGATCATGATATATCAACGTAGGTTCATCCTTGGTAAAAAATGTACTAGTCTGGTGACTGTTGTTGATAACAGGGGGGCTATACATGTGTGGGGACAGTGACTATATGGATAATTTCTGCACCTTCCTCTAAACTTTGTTATGAATCTAACACTACTCCAAAAACAGTCTTTTAAGCAAATGAAATTAGAGGTGTCAGTCTACTTAACTTCAAGATTTTCTGTAGCTATGGTAATCAAGACTGTGTGGTATTGGTGGAGAGAGAGAGACTCGTAGACAAAAGTAACATAATACAGAACCCAAAAACAACCACACAACTGGTTTTTGAGAAAGATGCAAAAACAAGTCAATGAAAGAGAGATAGCATTTTCAGCAAATGGTACCAAAAAAATTAACAAACATATATTGAAAGAAAAAAGAACTGAGAACTTAACTTCACATCTTGGAGACTGTGTTTGTTCCCAGTCATGTCCAACTCTTTGCGACCCTCATGGACGGTAGCCCACCCGGCTCCTCAGTCCATGGGATTTTCCAGGCAAGGATACTAGAGTGGTTGCCATTTCCTTCTCCAGGGGATCTTTCCAACCCAGGGATTGAACCCACATCTCCAGTGTCTCCTGCATTGGTAGGTGGATTCTTTACCACTAACGCCACCTGGGAAACCTCAAAGATAACTCAAAGCAGATAATGGAATTAAATGTAAAGCACTAAAATTTTAAGAAAAAATAGGGCAAATATTTAGAATCTCAAGATAAAATCCATAAAAGAAGAAACTGATAATTTTGATTTGATCATAATTAAAAACTTTTGCCCTGCAAAAGACTCTGTTAAAAAATGAAGACAGGCTACAGAGAGGGATAAAATATTTGAAAATCACATAGTCACCAAAGGACTGCTTTCTAGAATGTATAAACAACTTTCAACATTCAACAGTAAAGAAATAAACAGTCTAATTAGAAAATGTATAAGAGACATAAAAAGACATCTCACTGTAGAAGATATACAGATGGCAAATAAAGACATGCAAAGCTATTCAATGTTATTATCTGCTCATGAAATGCAGGATAAAAGCATTCATCAGAATGATTAGAACTTTTTAAAAATGACAGCATCAATACTGGCACAGATGTGGACAAACTGGATTATTCATATGTCACTGGTGGCAATGGAAAATGGTATAGCCACTCTGGAAAAGTCAGGAAGTTTCTCAAAAAACTAAACATTCAACTACCATATAACCAGTAATTGCATTCCCAGGCATTAATCCCAGAAAAATACAAAAACTTAAGTTCACTTGAAACCTGTACATAAATGTTCATAGCAGTTTTATTCATAGTAGCCCAAATCTGGAAACAACCCAGACGCTCTTCAATGGCTTATATAAATGGTGAAACATCCATACCAGGAAATGCTGCTCAACAGTAAAAAAGAACAGATTATTGATAGATGTCTTAACCTAGATACATCTCTAGAAAATTATGCTAAGTGAAAGGAGAAAATTCCAAGAAGGTATTTACTGTATGATTCCATTTACATAACATTTTGAAATGACGAAACTATACAAATGAAGGGCAGATTAGTATTGAATGGGGTAAGAAATGGGCATGGTTGGGAGTGAAATGGGTGTCCTGTGAAGGGTCACACAGCATGGTGGTGCAACCGTCTATATCCTGCTGTACTGATATTAATATTATGATCGTGACACTGTCTTGTGGTTTTGCAAAGTGTTGCCTTTGGGAGAAACTGGTAGAGAACACATGAAATCCCTTTGCAAGTCAAGCTACAATTATTTCAAAATGAAAAAGTTTAATTAAAAAGTAAACTGGAAATACACTTTAATAAATATTTGAAATAAATTTAAATGAAAGGTTAAAGAAAGAAAATATAAAACTGGTTGCAGTATGTATCCGAATACACAAAGAAATACACATGAACTTATCAGATCAGATCAGTCGCTCAGTCGTGTCCAACTCCTTGCGACCCCATGCATCGCAGCACGCCAGGCCTCCCTGTTCACCACCATCTCCCGGAGTTCACTCAGACTCACGTCCATCCAGTCAGTGATGCCATCCAGCCATCTCATCCTCGGTCGTCCCCTTCTCCTCCCGCCCCCAATCCCTCCCAGCATCAGAGTCTTTTCCAATAAATCATCTCCTCACATGAGGTTGTCAAAGTACTGGAGCTTCAGCTTCAGCATCATTCCTTCCAAAGAAATCCCAGGGTT
This sequence comes from Cephalophus harveyi, assembly GCA_006410635.1. NCBI lineage: Eukaryota > Metazoa > Chordata > Mammalia > Artiodactyla > Bovidae > Cephalophus > Cephalophus harveyi. The sequence continues at coordinate 21,484 of SJYT01025067.1, read as the reverse complement.
GATCTCCTTCAGAATGGACTGGCTGGATCTCCTTGCAGTCCAAGGGACTCTCAAGAAATCACAAAATAAAATATAGCAGCTTCTCAGGTGGCTTGGTGGTTAAGAATTCACCTGCAATGCAGGAGACACAGGAGACTTGGGTTCAATCCCTGGGTCAGGAAGACCTCTTGAAGGAGGAAATGGCAACCCACTGCTGTATTCTTGCCTGAAAAAAATCCCATGGACAGAGGAGCTTTGTGTGCTGCAGTTCATAGAGTCAGACATGTATGAGTGACTGAATACCCCAACAAAATATAATATCTGGTTCCAGTAGAAAAGAGAAATAGCAAGTCTCAAAATGATGCCGCTTGATACCAAGTAACTTCTGTGTGTGCTTAGTCATTCAGTTGTGCCTAACTCTTTGTGATCCCAGGGACTGTAGCCTGCCAGCCTCCTCTGTCCATGGGGATTCTCCAGGCAAGAATACTGGAGTGGGTTGCCATGTCCTCCAGGGGATCTTCCCAACCTAGGATTAAACTCAGGTCTCCTACATTGCAGGTGGATTCTTTACTGTCTGAGCTACCAGGGAAGCCCAAGAATACTGGAGTGGGTAGCCTATCCCTTCTCCAGGGAATCTTCCTGACCCAGGAACTAGGGTCTCCTGCATTGCAGGCAGATTCTTTCCCAGCTGAACTACTAAGGAAGTCCACCAACTAATTTAATGGCACACAAAAACAAAAACAGATCACTATTAAGAACACATTCAAACACCAAAATACAGCAAACAAGACAACATTCACAATATATGGTGTCCACTAAAAACTTAAGAGTCTTGCAAAAGAGCATAATTTTTCCATAACTAGAAAAAAAAATGGATCCAGACATGCCAGATATAAAGGAACTAACAGACTCACAAGTTAAAAAGCTAATATAATTTTATTCCACGGGCTCACAAAGGTAGAGGAAAGCATGATAAAAAGGGAAACGATTTAAGATGCAAAAAAGGACCTAAATGAGGCCTTTAGAAATAAATACTGTAAATTAAAAATAAAAGCACAGTATTAAAAGCAGATCAGAAGCTACGTAAGAAAAGATAACTGAATTTTTAAAAATAGCAGTAGAAACTATCCACAATAAAGGACAATGTAAGTGGAGCTATTGAAGGAGAGGAAAGAAAAAGAACAAAAAATATTTTTGTAGAAATAGAAAGACTTCTTTTAATCAAATTGCTTGGGAATTATAAATTTACAGATCCTAAAATCTTAACAAACCCAAGCAAAATAAATGAAAAGGGATAACATGCAAAGTCAAAAATTTCTGGAAATAAGCCATAAGAGATATCTTTAAAAAAAAAAAAAAGGTAAAAAAGATACAGTAAATAAAAAGGTGCAAAGATACTAAATATAGCAGACTATGCAACCCAGAAGGCTACAGAGAAACCCATTTAAAATATTGAAAAGTTGTCACCTTAAAATTCTTTATTCAGCAAAAACAACATTTCAAAAATGAAGACATTTTGAGACAGAATATGAGATAATTCACTACCATCATAACTACTCTATAGGATATTTTTTAAGTGTTCCTTAAAAAAAAGGGGGTGTTTCTTCAAAATGAAGGAGATAACAGTAGAGAATAGCAAGGGTAGATAAGAAGCCCTTCTTAAGGGAACAATGCAAAGAAACAGAAGAAAACAATAGAATGGAAAAGACTAGAGATTTTTTCAAGAAAATAGAAGATAACATGGGAGCATTTCATGCAAAGATGGGCACAAAAAAAGGACAGAAACAGGAAGGACCTAACAGAAGCAGAACAAATTAAGAAGAGGTAGCAAGAATACATAGAAGAACTATGTAAGAAAGATCTTAATGACCTGGATAACCACAATGGTGTGGTCACTCACCTAGAGCCAGATATTCTGGAGTGCGAAGTCAAGTGGGCCTTATGAAGCATTACTACAAACAGAACTAGTGGAGGTGATAGAATTCCAGCTGAGCTACTCCAAATCCTAAAAGATGATGATGTTAGAGTACTGCACTCAACATGCCAATAAATTTGGAAATCTCAGCAGTGGCCCCAGGACTGGAAAAGGTCAGTTTTCATCCCAATTCCAAAGAAAGGCAATGCCAAAGAATGTTCAAACTACCATATAATTGTGTTCATTTAACATGTTAGCAAGGTATGCTCAAAATCCTTCAAGCTAGGCTTCAACAAGACATGAACCAAGAGCTTTCAGATGTTCAAGTTAGGCTTAGAAAAGGCAGAGAACCAGATATCAAATTACCAACATCTGCTGGGTCTTAGAACAATCATAGGAATTGAAAAAAATATCTTTTTCCATTTCATTGACTATCCTAAAGCCTTTGACTGTGTGGATCACCAAAAACTGTTAGAAATTCTTAAAGAGATGGGAATACCAGACCACCTTCCCTGCCTCCTGAGAAACCTGTACTTGGGTCAAAAAGTGACAGTTAGAACTGGACATGGAACAATGGACTGGTTCAAAATTGGGAAAGGAATATGTCAAGGTTGTATATTGTCACCCTGTTTATTTAACTAATATGCAGAGTATATCATGAGAAATGCCCTGCTGAATGAATCACAAGCTGGAATCAAGATTGCTGGGAAAAGTATCAACAATCTCAGTTATGCAGATGATACCACTTTAATGGCAGAAAGTGAAGAGCAACTAAAGAGTTTCTTGATGAGGGTAAGAGAGTGAAAAAGCTGGCTTAAAATTGAACATTCGAAAATCTAAGATCATGGCATCCAGTCCCATCACTTCATGGCAAATAGATGAGGGAAAAAAAAGGAAACAGTGGCAGATTTTAATATCTTGGTCTCTAAAATCACTGTAGATGGTGTCTGAAGCCACAAAATTAAAAGACATTCTTTGGAAGAAAAGCTATGACAAACCTAGAGAGTTTATTAAAAAGCAGAGATACCACTTTGTACACAGAGGTCTGTATAGTCAAAGCTTTGATTTTTCCAGATGTGAGAGTTGAACCATAAAGAAGGCTGAGCACTGAAGAGTTGATGCTTTTGAACTGTGGTGCTGAGAAGACTTTTGCCGAGAGTCCCTTGGACTGCAAGGAGATCAAGCCAGTCAGTCCTAAAGGAAATCAACCCTGAATATTCATCAGAAGGACTGATGCTGAAGCTGAAGCTCCAATACTTTGACCACCTGTTGAGAAGAGCCGACTCATTGGAAAGACCCTGATGCTGGGAAAGATTGAAGGCAGGAGGAGAAGGGGATGAGAGAGGATGAGATGGGTGGCATCACTGAGTCAATGGACATGAGTTTGAGCAGCCTCCAGGAGATTGAGAAGGACAGGGAAGCCTGGCATGCTGCGTCCATAGGGTCGCAAAGAGTTAGACACAACTGAGCGACTGAACAGCAACAAAAACAACATGCATATAAACATCTTGAGTCACAATTTCATCTCTAAGAATTTAGCATATTTTGCTGACTTTCATATTTAAATGCTTTGAGAAAGCCCCAGGGTCACCTTACCTTTTTCCCCTTAGAAATAACTTGATTTTTCCTCTATACCACTAAATTATCTCCATTCACTTCAGTAAGTCATGTTAGAATAGTTTTATTCTGAACTTGTTTTTCCTGGGACATACTATACTCTATCAATCTCTGCATTTCGACCTCTTTTTTTTTTAATTTTTGGAAATCTTAAAACTCACTTAAAATATTTGTCTTATATTCTCCCTTCTTTTTTTTTCCAGGGGCTATTATATGACCTGTTTTCACTACCAATTTCTTCTAGAAACTTTTGTAATGTGTTTCTTTTCCATTTCATCTTGCTCATTTTTTCAGACTTACTTTTCACATCTCTGAGTGAGTTTTTAGCCACATACAGCTTTTGTTTCTTGTAATAAGTGTCTCATTTCCATAATGGCTTTGATTTTCTCACTTTTCTACTCGGAAGCTCTATAGGTCTCCTTGGAGTTTTACTCTCAGAAAGGTCACCCTTTCATTAACATCTTTGCCTTCATGAAGAAGTAGTTGCTCATAATTTTTTTAAGCTCTGTGACATCATTTTTTTCAAGTAAGTATTCTTTATGAAACTTTTACTTTTCATGTTTTAACTCTGCATTCCTGCTTGGAGTCAATCTGCAAAGGTTGTACCTTATTGCGGGACAATTTTTCAATGAGTCACCTATTTGCAGGATAGTGTTGGAAGCAGCAGAGGATTAAGTTTCAGTAGCTGAGGGTCTGAATCATAAGGCGATTTCAGTTTTTTTCTATTGAGCCCTCCCAGACCAGAGAGCGGCATTTCCCATCTACCCTTCTACACCAGTCACCTGCTTCTTTCCAAGGTGTGAAGTTCCCCGTTCACTTCTAACTCTGCCCCCATTTCATCAAACAGGGAGGTAGAAGTCTCTCAAAGGCCAAGGCATGTAAATCTTGTCCTTGAGCATTTTCTACCTGCTTTGGAGAATTCAGGGCTTCCCTGGCAGCTCAGATGGTAAAGGAGCTACTGTTCCTCATTTGGTTCTTTTTCTATTTACCAGAGTAAACTATTCATCTCCACTAAAGGTAGCCCTAAGCTGTTCTTCTGGGGCTTCCCACTTGGCTCAGATGGTAAAGAACCTGCTTGCAATGCAGGAGACCTGGCTTCGATCTCTGAGTCAGGAAGATCTCATGGAGAAGGGAAAGGCAACCCACTTCAGTATTCTTGCCTGGAGAATTCAATGAACAGGAGCCGGGCAGGCTACAGCCCAGGGGATCCCAAAGATCAGACATGACTGAGCAACTAAACAACCTGAATGTCATCCCAGACAGTCCCTGCCTTCTGTTCTGCTTCCTGGGACATCAGTCTCAAGCCGTCAAGGCACCCGAACAACTTTCAGGAAGACTTCATCCCTCTGCCCACAGAGCTCCAGGTACGTGGAGAGCAACCACCTCCAGGTCCTTCTTTGTCCTGAATATGACTCTGTCACTGGCACTCACCTCCCTAAAGAGTTTTTAATGCTGTGGGGGAATGTTTTGGGGGCAAAACAGCAAATGATTTAAAAGGATGCAAAAAAAAATCCCTCAATTATAAATAGACAGAAATTATCAAAATAGTAATGACAGTTATTATTTCTGAATAGCAGAATCAAGAATGATTGTCATTTTTTGTAGTTTTGAATTTCCCACAGAAGCTACATAATTACTTGCATAACCAGAAAAATATAATGCATTGAAAAAGAAGTGCAGCCTCTTGGCTCAAGCCAGTTCTACATATTTTTACCAAATTCACATGTATATTTTTACCAAATCCAGGCGTATGTTCCTCTCCAGCTCCCAAGCAGACATGCCCCTCACCCTCCATCCCTAATCTATTGAATACGCATGAGGCTAAACAAGGTTAGCAAGGAGCTCTCCCACAAGCCATGAAAGAGAGAAGAGGAAATGCCTTGAGCTTGCTGAAGGGGAAAGATGCTATCTTCATTATGAGAGCCATTTCCAACCATCTTAGATAAACTGCTCATCCCCCAGCTTATCCTCTGCTTTTTGCTTAGCTAAACCTCTGAGATGAATTTTCTTTGTTGACAGAAGCAGTGCAAACGGATGTAGAAATCTCCTTCTAGGGAATGGACCTCACAACAGCCTTTGCTCAAAGCTTTGAGCCTAGAGCCTTCCTTGTCTGTGGATCCTTCCTTCTCAGGGGAAATGCGAGCCAAAAAGTCCCATCCTCACTACTCAGAAACATGAACTAGAGGCTGAGAGTGGAATGGCTGATAGACACAGAGGCTGAGATAAGAGACACTTCAAAAGTAAGGAGTCACACACTTTCCCTACTATGTGTGCTTAGTCGCTGAGTTGTGTCCAGTTCTTTGTGACCCCTTGGACGGTGGTAGCTGATGGTACCTGGCTCCTCTGTCCATGGAATTTTTCAAGCAAGAAAAATGGAGGGGTTGTCATTTCCTCCTCCAGAGGATCTTCCTGACCCAGGGATCAAACCCGCATATCTTGTGTCTCCTGCATTGGCAGGCAGATTCTTTATCACTGTGCCACCTGGGAAGCCCACTTGTTACACTTGATCTTAGCCAAAAGGCCGAGAGAAAATAAAAGCACAGCAACTGGCAGAAACTGGGCAATTTAAACTAAATTGAATGTTGAAATATTTTAAATGCCCAAAAATGCCACAGTCTTGATACCCAACATACACACATATATATCTGCATGCCACTTACAGAAATCCAGGTTTTTGCTTAATATAAGGAATACTTTAACACAGAGAGATTCTACTGGTGAACAGTGTGGCTGGCTGACGATGGAGAATGTCAAATGAGTGGACCTATAGGTGAATTTACTGCTCAGAGTTGAGTCTGTGCGGTGTAAATCTTCACAGTAAATTCTGCCTTGACTCATCTGTGTGGTAAGATCTCTTTACAAGTTATATTCAGTAATTTTTAACTCCAACAAACCCAACCCCATCACGTATTGCCCTTCAACTCAGCCACCAAATCATAGAGCATGCCCAAAGGCAAGGATTATCTCTTCATTATCTGTAGAGATTTTTCAGAATCCCTCACTGGAAACAATGAGGAGTCTGAAAATGTTTAGAGGACCGTGGATGGCCAAGATTTCCACTGTTGGATCACTTCCTGGAACTTCTGTGCGAAACATCAAGTTTTAAAACGAGAACTACTGTTTATGGATAGAAAAAAAAAAAAAAAACTTTCAACAGGCACCTCATGTCATTAGATTAATTTACTATGCACCTCAGGCAATTCTATTTGTGGCTGAGCTATTCCTTGAGACCTGTCCCCTAGCTGGCACTATAATTAAGGAAGCCTTCTGTCCCCACAGACACAACCTCTGCAGACTGGAAGGCACAGCCCATTACGTCTGCCCCAGGCACCTCTGTCTCTCTATCTCTGTGCCACGAACAAGGCAAGCGTGAGCACTGAACATTAACACAGCCAGGGAGAAAACATCCCACAGGGCACATCAATACCCAGCAAAGGATAATGGGATTTCTGTTCAGGCAGCTGTGTCCTGCCCCCTCCCATTAACACCTGTCAGCAGAGCGGGTCCACGGGCAGCTCGCGTTACAGCTCCACCTCGGACGGTCATTAGCACCAGCCGACGCCAGGGAACCCCACGCGGCCAAATAGTGTCCTTTTCTCCTTAAATGCAGACAAACAATGCCTTCTCCTCCAACAGCTGGCACAGACCTTGTTAATCTTTCTTGTTTCACTTCTGTTTTGCCCTGTGCACAGTGTGTAAGGAGAGAGAGATTCAGGGAAAGTAGAAATTAGGTTATTCAAGTTAATTTCAGGACGGGGTCTACTCAGGAGCTTAGAGCCCATCTGAGCTGGCATGAGTCCTTTAGAGGTAATCGCAGGATGAAAAGAGTGCTCCACTGATTGTGTCAGCTGGTAAATGATCAATATCTACCCTTTGGAGCTTTTTTATAACCATTTGCTAAAAATACGACTGAATGAGGATCCCATGTGGCTAAACATCTCTCTTTCTTCCCTCTCTTTCTTCTTTCCCTTCCTTCTCTTTTCTTCCTTTCCTCCTTCCTCCCCTCTTTCTCCCTTTCTTCCTCATCCTCCTTTTATTCCAAAGTAGAAATGGATAGCCACTGAAAGGAACATTTCTGATAACACACAGAATTAAATGCACTCTGTGACCTAGAACAGAGACTGGAGCCAGGCTGGCACTGTTCATTTGTCCTTACAAGTGAAATTGTTTTAGAAATATCTGTATGGTGAAAGGTCCAGAAATTCTAATATTTTCCAGATAATAAACTGAGATTTTTACCCAGGCATTATTTTTTATTCTATCCAGGAGAATTGGGAAGATACTTCTAGACTCATTTGGCAGAATCCATTCAAAATTTTCCTTGTTACCTCTTATGACGAACTAGATTTTCCTCTTAGAGCTATGTGTATATGTATGGACTCATAATTCTGCCACTTTTTCTCTTAAGGCAATTCAAGTCATTTAGTAATCAAGAGGAAAAAAGCAAAATTTCAGAATGCATTACACATTTGTTATTTAATCACCATCTCCCTCTTGTATTTGCATATTCACTCATTCAGCCACTCACAAAGATTTATTTGGTATCTACTAAATGCCAGAGGTTTGCACATAAAGGATCTAGTTGTGGGTATCATCTACTTGGGGAAGGGAAGAGAAGGGTAAGTATTTTTACCAAATCTGGTCACTAATAAAGAATTCTGGAAACCAGAGACCCAGAATTTTCAAATCTACTGGCAAACCATGTAGATCAGTTCCAGATCAATACCTCTTCACAATGAAGGAGCCTGGAGCAGCTAGAGAAATTTTCTCTCTTTCTCATCAGAAAGGTAATGCACATTTTTTATAGAAAATATGAATAAGAAAAAGAAAAAAATCAAATGCTGATGATCACCATCCAGAACTTTTGGTAATTATCTTTCTTGTGCATGTGTATACGTGTGCTTTCCCTTATACCCCAAATCGTTTGAAACTGCTGATGTCAAAAAATTTGACACGCAAAATGGTAACGTGATATGGCTCAACCTAGTACTGCGGATAGGGCTTCCTGGGTGGCTCAGCAGTTAAGAATCCACCTGTAATGTGGGAAATGCGGGTTCACTCCCTGGGTGGGAAGGATCCCCTGGAGAAGGAAATGGCAACCCACTCCAATATTCTTGCCTGGGAAATCCCATTGACAGAGAAGCCTGGTGGGTTACAGTCCATGGGGTCGCAAAGAGACCCAAGTTAGTGACTAAACAAAAACAACAGTACTAAGGATAGATTTAAGGAATGGGATTGTAGCATTCATGCTATTTATATCCTGATTTTTAAAATTTAATTGCGTAACACACTCTCCTTTTTCTGACATTCAACATTTTAGCAGTTTAAAAGTAAACAAACTGAACATAATAATTTCCAGTAGCTCACCATTTTCCACTTTATAGATAGAAGATGAATGGATAATTGTAGCAGACTATTAGCTTTTTCTGCATTTTAACATTGTTATGAAAAGCATACATATCTCAAGTTTCTTCCAGTCATGTCATTGATACTTTGAGGTTAACTTCAAGATGTACTCGTCAGCCTCCAATGAAATAGCACACATGTTCACTTAGAATTTTTAGCTTCAGCTAAATTTTTGAATAATGCTGATAAATCAAGGACTGTTAGTATGTACCCTTCACCCTGATCTCCCACAAAATTAGCTTTTGTAATCAACAGCTTGTCCTGCCTAAACGTCTACCTGCCATCATTGCTAATATAGACATTGCCATCTATTTGTTGAAATAGTCTTCCTGATTTAATAGTGTCCTCCCCTGGGGACGTCTGCACTGCTACAGGCTCACTGGCTGTGTTCTCTGATCCCTGCCAGCCAGCACCACTGAACAGGTAAGTTCAAATACCTGCCCCTCGGCTACCAGGAAATAGTGGGACTCTTATGAATAAGACTGGAAAAAGGAGGTGGGACCACACAAAGAGAGACAAAAAAAAAAGATGAAAACATTCACTTACAAAACATTTCTGGGATCATTAAGTTGAAAATCTGAAAGAGAGAAAATGCTTCTGTTTCATTTAGGCAAAAGCTTTAGTGGGGTACAGTGCGGGGAATTCTGCACACCCACTGCCTCTCAACCTTCCCCAGGAAATCTTATGGACATGAATCACCCACTTTCCATCTGTCTTGCCATATTTCACCAAGCACGTGATGGAAAGCAACTTAGAAACCCCCTCAGTGGCACATCAGCCCTCAAACAGGCCTACCCATTTTGCAAATGGTGGAAATGGGAATTCTGATGGTCGGTTACACAGCCTTGCTATGATGCGTTCTTCAGTTCAGTTCAGTTCAGTTCAGTCACTCAGTCGTGTCCGAATGAATCACAGCATGCCAGGCCTCCCTGTCCACCATCAACTCCCGGAGTTCACTCAAACTCATATCCATCAAGTCGGTGATGCCATCCAGCCATCTCATCCTCTGTCGTGGCCTTCTCCTCCTGCCCCCAATCCCTCCCAGCATCAGAGTCTTTTCCACTGAGGTGGCCAAAGTACTGGAGTTTCAGCGTTAGCATCATTTCTTCCAGAGGACACCCAGGGCTGATCCCCTTCAGAATGGACTGGTTGGATCTCCTTGCAGTCCAAGGGACTCTCAAGAGTCTTCTCCAACACCACAGTTCAAAAGCATCAATGATACATTCTTAAATGGTCACAAATAAAAAAAATTATTTTAAGCAATTTCAGTTCCCCCAAATTATAGAGAATGAAGATACTGAAAAATGGTTTTTGTCTCAGATAGCTCTTTAGGTTTAAGTTTAAATTAAGTGTTTTTTTGCTGAGTTATATTCACACTATATGGGCTTCCCTTGTAGCTCAGTCAGTAAAGAATCTGCCTGCAGTGCAGGAGACCTGGGTTCAATCCCTGGATCGGGAAGATCCCCTGGAGAAGGAAATGGCAACCCACTCCAGTATCCTTGCCTGGAAAATCTCATGGACAGAGGATCCGGGTGGGCTGCAGTCCATGGGGTCACAGAGTCAGGTATGACTGAGCGACTAGCACTTACTTACTGATTCACCTTATACATCCCTACACATGGAGGAACTTTAGCCAAATAGCCTGAAACTTCTGGAGCAGATGTAGCTCGCATTTTCTTACCCTCTGAAAGTAGCACTACTGATGCTTCATGTCTGGGCAACATACATTTCCGTTATAAACTTTGAGGTTGGTGCCCTTGCAGTGTCTCATCCAGAAGTAAGAGAAAGACCCTCAGCTGTTTGTAAATAAAAGGCAGCAACTGAGACACAGTGACAATGACAGTCATTTGCAAAATGGTTTGATAATATTTGCATTTTTAATTGTAAAGTTACAAGTATTGTTTCCCTTATCTTTCTTAGGAGGAAAACAGAGACAATCCCCCAAGGTAGTAAGTTAGTTGCAAAGTCACTAGCAGAAGCAATCAGCCCTAAGTCCTCTTTTCCATCTCCCTTGAGTCATGGAGCGCAGAGAATGCATCGTTGGGGCCGGTCAGCTGGCAGGACAGCACGTACATAAACCTCCTGTGAGCACATGGAAATCATTGCTGGTCCGGGAAAAAGTCTTTTGTTGTCCACGAGATGATTGATCACATGTTCACAGCTGGAGATTAAACAGACCCCAAGATGTAACAGTCACCACCTTTTGCCATTATTCCAAAAGTGTAATAAATAGGAGTGACCAGAAACCACTCCTCCTCCACAAGCCCAGCTGCTTCGCCTACCCGCCCCCTACTGAATGCTCAACACTAATTGTGTTTTAAAATGTCAAATGCTATTTATTTAGACATTGTTTTTTAAATGTCTTCTGAGAGTCAAAACAGTATCTTTAAAGATGAACAATCCTGATAGCAAAATTTACAGCTTTAAAGTCAACATATATTTCTCCCTCTGCTCTGCTGGCGGGTTTGGTAGTCTCCTGCAGAAAGAAGAAGACCATCAAAGAAGGTCTTCTGAGATGATGTTTCAGTACACTAACCAAAAGTTAAACTAGCGATCTCATAGAAACCCTGTTTACTTCTAGGTATTCATACAAATACAATATAGGGCTTCCTCAGTAGCTCAGGTGATAAAGAATCTGCCTGTGATATAGGAGGCCCAGATTCGATCCTTGGGCCAGGAAAATCCCCTGGAGAAGGGCATGGCAACCCATTTCAGTATTCATGCCTGGAGAATCCCATAGACAGAGAAGCCTTCCTGGCTATAGTTGGTGGAGTCGAGAAGAGCCAGACACAACTGAGCGACTACCACTTTCACTTTCATTCAAACAAATACTCATGATCACATAAACATCACAGAAAATCAATACACGCTGAATCCATTTTCAGTTTTTCACCAGTGTTTCAAATTAAACACAAAGTGTTTGCGCTGTGAGACTGTCTAATTTGTTGGGACAAACTGGGATTGCTGTCTGTTTTTGTAAGTAAAGTTTTATTGGCATCCAGCCACATCCGTTTATGTATAGATTGTCTATGGACTGGCTTCATGCTACAACAGTAGAGTTAGGTAGTCAGGATAGAGACCCTACAGCCCACGAAGCTGAAAATTTATTATCTGACCCGCTGCAGAAACATTTTGACAATCCTTAGTTTACTCTATGGAATAAGTTGGCCATAGAACACCCTAGAAAATTTTAAGAAGAGAGCAGATAGTCACCCATTCAAAGTAGATGCACATGTGACTTGATGAAAAGTCAGAAGTGGCTCAGACGGTAGAGCGTCTGCCTACAATGTGGGAGACCCAGGTTCAATCCCTGGTTTGGGAAGATCTCATAGAGAAGGAAATACCAACCCACTTCAGCTGGAAAATCCTGTGGACGGAAGAGCCTGGTAGGCTACAGTCCATGGGGTCGCAAAGTGTCAGACACAACTGAGCGACTTCACTTTCACTTTTCACCTTTTCTGACTATGGCTGCCATCCATGGCATCTACTTACCTATCTCTGGGACCATCAAATTGTTCATGAGGTGAGCATCCATCACTCAGTCTTGCTCACTAAAGCATGTATAATCGTGGACCTGGGGGTAAAGGCAGCAGCAGAAGTTGTCTGATCTAACCTTGCATGTATAAAGGAGTTGCATCCACAGAAGCATGTGATGTCATCATGGAAACCCTGCTAGAGCAACACCTGCCACACCGCAGTGCATCCCATTCCATCCCATCCCTGGACAATTCTACCTATTTAGTGAGTTTCCTCTAAAGCCCACTTCCACCCTCATAGTAACTTGGCAGATATTGGAAAACTGACAGCATGACTTCCTGGAAAGGCCCCCCAGCCCCACAGCCTCTCTCCTCCAGGCTGAGTAACCGAGCTCCTCCATCTGTGCTCACTGATCACCATCCTGACATGACACACCTCTTGACACTGCTCGCTTCTTCCAGCCACAGTCCGAGTTCCCCTTCCTGCCTTGCCAGAGCGTCTCTCTTTCTTCTGTTTATTTTCCACTGTCATATTAAGTACAGTCAAGCCTTCCCCCAGTGTGGACTCAACAAAGGAAGAGGAACTCAAGACTTGCACACCAACTAAAGCAAATTGCTTTACTGTTGTGACCTGAAGTCGTAACACTTCCACATCTCATTTTGACCTCAATCTCACTCACTAATGAAGGGCAGTGTTAATGGCTCTGTGAAACTAGCGCTGGGCCAGGGGTCCAAGGACTGAAGGTCTAGTGCAGTATCTGCAACTCCCTGGGCTTGATGAGCTCAGAGAAATTTTCCCGTCCATGTGGGTTCCTGTTTCTCGATCAATATAACTTTCCCTCATCAAGAAAGGACAGTAGGCATTCCCCTTTCTTCAGCTGAAGACCAGTTTGAGAATCGAACAGAGTCTTCAGTCCCTTCCCCTGAAAAAAATGAATTCAAATCTCCTATGGATTGAGAGATCAGGGGATAAGAGGCAGGTGGGTTTCTGATCACTAAAATCATCCTGAAGATTTTACTGAGAAGCTTGCATTTTGCCCTGAAAGCAGTGAGAGCCTAATTAAAACTTTTTAAACAGAGCAGTGGCATTATCATATTTTTACTTTAAGAGATTAGAAGTTCGTCATCCACATTGTAGAGAATGACCTGCAAAGGTTAGTGGAGGTGTTATGCAGGGTAGAGATTGGGAAGTGGAAGAGGAAGGTGGAGGATGTGAGACAAGGAGTTGCTTGTGGGGACCGCTGCTCCTTGAGACGCGGGCCTGGAAACCACTGCAACAGCACCACGGAGCAGGCTAGCAATGCAGAGTCTCAAACCCCATCATGGGCTTTCAAAATCAGGGTCCAGACTTCAACGAGATTGCACCTTACGGGGAAAAACATCTCCTCGGCTACCTCCTAGTTAACAGGTCTTAAGAGATGCTAAGAGCAGAACCAAACTTATGGCAATGCAAATTAAAACAACAACAACAAGTTTGAGAGTTATATACAAGGCAAGACTAAACAAAGTTGATAACGTTGGATGTGAGAAATGTAACAGAGAAAGAACAAGGAAATACACATGATTCTAGCTTAGAGGAGGTGACGGTGGTCCTGCCATTTGCTGAAATAGGGAACACAACGAGGAGCAGTTTTGAAGACTTTATCAAATTCCCCTTGTGGCATCTCAACTTGAAGTTCCCAGACAATTTGCTGGGGTCATGTCCAATGAGCACTTAGAAGATAAGTTTAGAGCTCAGCCCTCAGGTCTTTGGTAAAAGTGAAGATTTGGGAGTCAAGGCAAAGAGACAGCACTTGAAGCTGGGGAAGATGACATCACACTGACAATCAAGTGAGGTAAGGACTGAAGTCTCCCAATTTGGGGGAATATTTAGACACCTTAATAAGAGCAGGGAGGGTGAAGTGGCCACACAGTGAGCTGAGGTGAGTGGAAGGTGGAAAAGGGAAGATGTTCAGTTTAGAAAGACTCTCCAGGTTTTTGCAAAAAACAAAAAAACAAAAAGAAATGAGACCAGGAGGGTTCCACCTTGAGGAGGAAGCTCATTAATAGGATTTTGTTTTGTTCCGTTTCATTTAAAGATGGTATATACTTAACGTGTGCACAGGCTGAGAGGAAGGAGTTACAGAGAAGCAGAGGGGATGAGTCAGAGGAGACGGAGCAGATGTCAGAGTAAGAACTTAGAGGAGGGAGGAGGAGTAGGGTGAAGAGGGCAGGTGGGGGGCTCGCCTGGAACAAGGGCTCCCTGTGGCTGCTCGGATTCCAGGTACCAATGCTCGTTAGGAACCATAAAGCAAGTCATGGGCTGGCGAGGCAGTCCCCAGGGGTGCCAAGGTACTCGCATCCCTTTGGCAAACAATGAATTGATCCAAAGTGGCAATTAGTACCAAGGTACCTGAATGGCGGGGATTCCCTGGTGGCTCAGTGGGAAGGAATCTGCTTGCCAATGCAGGAGACACGGGTTCGATCCCTGGTCTGGGAAGATTCTCTGGAGAAAGAAATAGCAACCCACTCCAGTATTCTTGCCTGGAAAATCCCATGCTGCAGTCCATGGGGTCTCAAAGAGTCAGACACAAGTGAGCAACTGAACAACCTGAGTGGCATTCCAGACAATCCCTGCTTTTCCTTCTGTTCTGCTTCCTGGGACATCAGTCTCAAGCCATCAGGGGCAGCTGAGAAGCCCAAGTGATCTTTCAAGACACTCTGTACATATTTGCAAAAAATCCCATTTGTCTTGTAATTAGACTTTAGCTCTTTAGCTTATCAACCTGTGCAGTGTTTTCATATCTGTATTTAGACAAGATATAGAGAAAACATCATGTTTCATAAAAGGTGAAAAGCCTGGAGACCAAGAAAACAATTGAATTGTCAGAGGAGAAAGTACTTTTGGGAGTTGACACCTACTCCCTGTTTACAATGGAGCTTGTTCAGGAAACCTTCCATGACTCGTACAGAAAATAAAATCAAGAAATGACTTTGTCAGAATGTGCAAATTTAATCTCCAGGGATGTGGGGAGGGGGGCAACAGGAGCAGTCCTGTAATTACAAGTCACAGGGAGGATTTCATTCTTGGCAGTGATGAGATTGTGCAAATTGGAAAGCATGTAGTGACAGTTGGTGGCAGAAATCCTAGAGAAAACGCAGCCTGCCAGGTACCAACCCGTGCATGGCAACATCATCACGAACGCGGGGATGAGTCACATTTCCCCCCACAATGTAAAGCCAGCTCTTTGGTGTGTGATTTTCAAGATTCTATGCTTATCGCTGGTGTCACACACCGTCTCAGGTGACACCAGCCACTCTCATGCTGTTCCTTCTTCCTCTCTAGTCCAAGATCCAGGACATGAAGAATAATAAAGAACTGAGTAAGTTAAAACATCATTTTTCTTGAGAGTAATGGAAAGAGTTAAACTCATCTGGCTTTGAAATTAGCAATGAGAAATAAAATTCAAGCATGTAAACAAACACACAAAAGGTAACACCGTTAAACATCCTTTTAGCAGCAGACATTGACTGAGCCCTTATTCCAGTGAGGGAAAGGACTGTGTCAATCTGTGCATGATCTCTTCTTTTTCATATTTAATAGATATTCATCAGGCACTATAGGCTTCCCAGGTGGCTCAGATGGTAAAGAATCTGCCTGCAATGCAGGAGACCTGGGTTCAATCCCTGGGTTAGGAAGACCCTCTAGAAGGCAGTGGCTACCCACTCCAGTATTCTTGCCTGGAGAATCCCATGCATGGAGGAGACTGGTGAGACTGTAGGCCACCAGGCTCCTCCATCCATGGGGTCACAAAAGTCAGACACGATTTTCTGAGTGACTAACACTTTCACTCTTGGGTACTGTGTTAGCTGCCTGCTATGCTTATAGATTTCTGCCTTCATTTTCACATTGTGCTTGTGTGTGTGTGTGTGTGTATTCAAAATCCCTCCTTTGATAAGGACAGTAAAGAGGACCACAAACTGCGTGACTTGAATGAGCAACGTATTCCTCTGCAGGCTGGAAGCCTAAGACTGAGGTGTCTGTCATCAGGTTTGACTCCTTCTGAAAATGTTAGGGAATCTTTTGGGGCCTCTCCATCAGCTCCTGGTGGTTTGCTGACAATTTGAGGGGTTCCTTGACTCACACATCTCTGCCTTCTCAGAGTGTCCTCACCGTGTGAGTGTCTGTAATCCAATTTTCCCTTTGTATAAGAACTCCAGTCGTACTGGATCAGGGCCCACCCCTATGACCTCAACTCCCAACAAAGTAAAGACTCAACTCCCAACAAAGTCACGTTCTAAGGCACCAGGGTTTAGTACACCAGCCTATCTTTTTTGATGGGTGAAAAGTGAAAGTGAGAGTGAAGTCGCTGAGTCATGTCCAACTCTTTGCAACCCCATGGACTGTAGCCTATCAGGCTCCTCGGTCCATGGGATTTTCCAGGCAAGAGTGCTGGAGTGGATTGCCAGTTCCTTCTCCAGGGCATCTTCCCTACCCAGGGATCGAACCCACGTCTCCTGCATTGCAGGCAGACGCTATACCGTCTAGAGGGGAACAAAATTCAATCCATAACAGGCACTAATGCTGACCTCGGCACTACATTGGGTACGTGTGTGTGCCCAGTCTCAAAGTTGTGTCCAACACTTTGGGACTCCAAGGACTGCAACCTGCCAGGCTGCTCTGTCTGTGGGATTATTCAGGCAAGAATACTTGAGTGGGTTTGCTATTTCCTTCTCCGGGAGATCTCCTGACTCAAGGATCGAACCTCAGTCTCCTGCATCTCCTGCATTAGCAGGTGAATTCTTTACCTCTGAGCCACTTGGAAAGCCCACACTATTGGGTACCAGGTAGATAATGACGAACAAAAGAGAGACTGTTTTTGTCCTCATGGAGCTTAGAATTAGGGCAAAAAGACGGATGTAGAACTAGCACTTAAATAATTACCCAAATAATTCCAGTTGTGATGAGGTCTCTGAAGGGTTCTGTGAAAACATATAATGGTGGCAGCAAGACCATCCATGGGGCAGGCCAATCACCCCAGGAAGTGATGCTGAGGGTGAGAGCGGTGTGGCCACGGTGGGGCGAATGTCTCAGGCGGAGGCTGGTGGGTAGAGGAGGTGGATCTTGGCAAGTTCCAGGACCAGGAGGCGAGAGCATATGTCTCAGTGATACAGTCATGAAACGAGAAAAAGAACTCACCATTTCTCACCGACTGCTCCCTTATCTCCCCACACCTACTTACTGTTCCCCGGGTTACTCACTCCCACTCCCTTCCTCCCTCCTTTCCTAATGTTTCATAGTGTTCGTGTGTTTTCTCTTCTTTTTCAGGAGTACATTCATAAGCTATCCAAAGCTGGTGACCTGTCTCTACAGATGGTGAGTCCCTGGGTACCTATTTATAGGAAGCAAGCCTCAATGATTCGCAGTCTCCAGGCTGGACCAGGGCTTCTTCTGCATGTTCCAGCATCTTCTATAACACCATCTTTAAAAGCCCAGACTCTGGATCAGACTGACAGTTGGGATCCTCCCTCTGCTTTCTGTGAGCAGTAGATTGCATGCGTCCTGGGCTGTTAGGCATGGGTGCTGAGAGTTCAGACTCAAACTGTTATGTCACGATGACTTGTAAGGATCAAATTCCATCCATGGACAACATTCAGAACAGCTCCTGGCATATACTAAGCATGCAGTATATATTGTATATTTAACCTGCACTTGACCAACTGCTTTGCAAGTTTCTTCCACTGGATTTTAAATGTCTTAAGAACCATTTTACCCAGTGCCTAACAAATGTAGTATATACACAGTAAATGCTTGTTGAATGAATGAATTAATGGTGCATAGAAGCTATGGCTGAAATACCATCAATTTAATTTCTGCCTCAAGTGAGAGATAATTTCAAGAAAAAGACAAAGACCCTTTCTAGCTTTAAGAATCTGTTCTTTAGAGATTTTGTTATTGTCATTCAGTCAGTAAGTTGTGTCCGACTCTTTTCAACCCTTTACACTACAGCACGCCAGGCTTCCCTGTCCTTCACTATCTCTTGGAGCTTACTCAAACTAATCTCCTTTGAGTTGGTGATGCCATTCAACCATCTCATTCTCTGTTGCCCTCTTCTCCTGCCCTCTATATTTCCCAGCATCAGGGTCCTTTCCAACGAATTTTCTCTTGTCATCAGGTGTCCAAGTATCAGAATCAGTTCTTCCAATGAGTATTCAGGGTTGATTTCCTTTAGGATTGACTGGTTTGATCTCCTTGCTGTCCAAGGGACTCTCAAGAGTCTTCTCCAGCACCACAGTTTGAAAACATAAAGTCTTCAGCACTCAACCTTCTTTATGGTCCAACTTTCACATCTGTACATGACTACTGGTACAGTTATACCAATTTATGGATTTATAGCTTTAAAAGTAATGTGTCCCACAAACCGGTAGGCCACAGTTACAAAAAAAAAAAAAAAAAGTATGCCTCCTTTATTTAAAGTGTCTTAAGAAATAGATGGGGAAACAGTGGAAACAGTGGCCAACTTTATTTTTGGGGACTCCGAAATCACTACAGATGGTGATTGCAGCCATGAAATTAAAAGATGCTTACTCCTTGGAAGGAAAGTTATGACCAACCTAGATAGCATATTCAAAAGCAGAGACATTACTTTGCCAACAAAGGTCTGTCTAGTCAACGCTATGGTTTTTCCAGTGGTCATGTATGGATGTGAGAGTTGGACTGTGAAGAAAGCTGAGTGCCAAATAATTGATGCTTTTGAACTGTGGTGTTGGAGAAGACTCTTGAGAGTCCCTTGGACTGCAAGGAGATATAGCCAGTCAATCCTAAAGGAGATCATTGGGTGTTCATTGAAAGGACTACTACTGGGTGTTCATTGGAAGGACTGATGCTGAGGCTGAAACTCCAATACTTTGGCCACCTCATGGGAAGAGTTGACTCATTGGAAAAGACCCTGATGCTGGAAGGGATTGGGGGGAGGAGGAGAAGGGGACAACAGAGGATGAGATGTCTGGCTGGCATCACCGACTCGATATACATGAGTTTGGGTAAACTCTGGGAGTTGGTGATGGACAGGGAGGCTTGGTGTGCTGCGATTCATGGAGTCACAAAGAGTCAGACAGGACAGAACTGAACTGAAGATAATAATTATAGGTTTATTTTTTTAAAAGACCCATTTTATTATATTTTAATATTTATTAGGCTGCTTTGGGTCTTAGCTGCAGCATGTAGGATCTCTGTTGTGATCCGTGGAATTGTCTATTTGTGGCATGCAGACTTAGGACATGTGAGATCTTAGTTCCATGACCAAGGATTGAACCCAAGACTCCTGTGTTGGAAGTTCATTTCAGTTCAGCTCAGTCACTCAGGTGTGTCCAACTCTTTTCTACCCCATGGACTGCAGCATGCCAGGCCTCCCTATCCATCACCAATTNCTTAGGACATGTGAGATCTTAGTTCCATGACCAAGGATTGAACCCAAGACTCCTGTGTTGGAAGTTCATTTCAGTTCAGCTCAGTCACTCAGGTGTGTCCAACTCTTTTCTACCCCATGGACTGCAGCATGCCAGGCCTCCCTATCCATCACCAATTCCTGGAGTTTACTCAAACTCATGTCCATTGAGTCGGTGATGCCATCCAACCATTTCATCCTCTGTCGTCCCCTTCTCCTCCTGCCTTCAGTCTTTCCCAGTATCAGGGTCTTTTCAAATGAGTCAGCTCTTCACATCAGGTGGCCAAAGGATTGGAGTTTCAGCTTCAACATCAGTCCTTCCAATGAATATTCAGGACTGATTTCCTTTAGGATGGACTGGTTGGATCTCCTTGCAGTCCAAGGGACTCTCAAGACCCTTTTTTACAACACAATTCAAAAGCATCAACTCGTTGGTGCTCAGCTTTCTTTATAATCCAACTCTCACATCCATACATGACTACTGGAAAAACCATAGCTTTGACTAGATGGCCCTTTGTTGGCAGAGTAATGTCTCTGCTTTTTAATATGCTGTCTAGGTTGGTCATAACTTTTCTTCCAAGGAGCAAGCATCTTTTAATTTCATGGCTGCAATCACTATCTGCAGTGATTTTGGAATCCCCAAAAATAAAGCCTGACACTGTTTCCACTGTTTCCCCATCTACTTACCATGAAGTGATAGGACCAGATGCCATGATCCTAGTTTTCTGAATGTTGAGTTTTAAGCCAGCTTTTTCACTCTCCTCTTTCACTTTCATAAAGAGGCTCTTTAATTCTTCATTGGTTTCTGCTGTAAATGTGTCATCTGCATATCTGAGGTTATTGGTTTCTCTGGCAAACTTGATTCCAGCTTGTGCTTCTCCCAGTCCAGCGTTTCTCATGCTGTACTCTGCATATAAGTTAAATAAGCACAGTGACAATATACAGCCTTGACGTACTCCTTTCCTGATTTGGAACCAGTCTGTTGAGAGCCCTGTGGACAGTATGTTGGAAGGTGGATTCTAAACGACTGGATCACTGTGGAAGTCCCATAGATTTATATATTAAAAAAAAATAGCATGACTACAAAGTCAAGACATATTCTGAAAGTTCCCTGAGAAGGGCCCTGAGTCAATCAGCTGGACGCTACATTTTTTTCAACCAAGTGCTTTTTCAACTAGTGCTTTACTACTAAGCACTAGTAATCCCCATACAATGTGTTAGGTGCTATGAAGCATAAAGGTCTTCAGGAGGTAACAGGTAACATGCATTGACTACCAGACCTTGCACTATCTCATTTAATTGTCATATAGTCACCAGAAGTATATTTCATCATCACACTACAAAACCCTGAGTGTGACTTTTGAGCCCTTTAAACCAGTGGATATATGTATATTTAGGGCTCCCCAGATGGCACTAGAGGTAAAGAACCTGCCTGTCAATTCAGGAGTTGTAAGAGAGACACAGATTTGATCCCTGGGTCAGAAAGATCCCCTGGAAGAGGCCATTCAACCCATTCCAGATTCTTGTCTGGAGAGTCCCATGGACAGAGAAGCCTAGCAGGCTACAGTCCATAGTATAGTAAAGAGTTGGAGGCGACTGAAACAACTTAGCAGGCACAGACCCATCAGTAATTGTTAATTCAGAGCATACAGAAATGTCAATAC
>SJYT01025064.1:8221-20954 GCA_006410635.1 Cephalophus harveyi | reverse complement strand
CCTTATGATTATACAGTGGAAGTGAGAAATAGATTTAAGGGCCTAGATCTGATAGATTGAGTGACTGATGAACTATGGAATGAGGTTTGTGACTTTAATTATACCTTGTTTGAATTCCCTGGCAGTCCATTGGTTAGGACTCCACTTTCACTGCCAAGGGTCTAGGTGCAATCCTTGGTTGGGGAATTAAGATCCCACAAGCCATACTGGAAAAAAAAAAACATACATACACACACATATATACCTTGTCAAAGAAGATCCAAAGAAAATTTTAAAAAATAAACAAAAAATTAAAAACCACAGAACTGAATGAAAACAAAAATACAGCATATCAAAGTTTCTGGGTTACAGCTAAATTAGTACTAAGAAGGTAATTTACACATTAAATATCACTCAGAAAAATGTGACATATTACATTAGGAAAGTCTCATATCAATAACCTCAAGAAGTTAGAAAAAATGAAAGAGCAGAAATCAATGACATTGGAAAACAAAATAAAACAAGAAATGCAACAAAATACTAGTTAAAAGAGTGCAAAATAATAAGGGAGAAGACATAAATCGTCAGTATCAGTAATGAAACGGCTTATCATTATAATTTCTGCAATCTTTAATAAGGGAATATCACAAACTTATAATTCAACAATTTAGAATAGACCAATTCTACAAACTACCAAAGCTCAAACAAGATGAAATAGAGTAGTCCTATAACCATTAAAGAAATTGAACTTGTCCCTGTAATTCCCTGGAAAAAGAAATGGAGAAGACTTCTCTGGTGGACCAGTAGTTGAGAATCCGCCTGCCAGTGCAGGGGACAGAGGTTCGATCCCTGGTCCAGGAAGATCCCACAGGTGTGGAGCAACTAAGCCTGTGTGCCAGAACTACTGAGGCCTGTGAACCCTAGAGCCTGTGCTCTGCAAGGAGAGGAACCACAGCAGCGAGGAGCCCGCTCGGCACGTGGCGAGAAGCCCCTGCTCACTGCAGCTAGATAAAGCCCGGGGCCAATAAGTGTTCAAAAAGGGAATGCATCCGTGAATGTTAAGAATGGGAGAGTGTTCCATCAGTCTGTGAGAGGGAGAAAGACTGCAGTGAAGGATCACGGCAGAGGTAGTTGCTAGTACTTTCTGGAGAAGTCTAGCAAAGATACAGGTTAGCTAGTCATAGTTACAAGCAGAAATGGGAAATGGAGCACTGTCAACCCTAGTGTTTCCCAACCATTTTTTTTTCCCCATCCATTTTTATGTCATGGCACCTGTGGGAAATAATAGTATGTGTAAGGGATGGCTTTAAGAAAGTAATTCTTAGATCACCAAATTTCATGACTTTCTTTCTAAACCTGATTTACCTGAGAAGGCATCCTGACTTATACATACTGGTTCTTTGTCAACTCCATTTTCACAATAGCTCTCCCATCACTTTACCAAAGAGAGACAAGCATTTCTCAGAGATTCATTGCCCTGAATGCCAAGCAAAAGAATAATTTAACATTTATTAATGCTCTGTTAATGTCCCCAGTCTGTCTCATGACGACATTGATTTCTAACAAATTTTACTTCTTCTGCTAGTAATTTTTCTTTAATCAATAAGAATAATTTTAAAACACATTAGTTAGTTCAGTTGCTCAGTCATGTCCGACTCTTTGCGACCCCATGAATCACAGCATGCCAGGCCTCCCTGTCCATCACCAACTCCCGGAGTTCACTCAGACTCACGTCCATCGAGTCAGTGATGCCATCCAGCCATCTCATTCTCGGTCGTCCCCTTCTCCTCCTGCCCCCAATCCCTCCCAGCATCAGAGTCTTTTCCAATGAGTCAACTCTTCGCATGAGGTGGCCAAAGTACTGGAGTTTCAGCTTTAGCATCATTCCTTCCAAAGAAATCCCAGGGCTGATCTCCTTCAGAATGAGTCTCAAGAGTCTTCTCCAACACCACAGTTCAAAAGCATTAATTCTTCAGTGCTCAGCCTTCTTCACGGTCCAACTCTCATTAAAATACATTACCTTATGCTTATAAAAATAAAAGTATAAGAAATAATTAAATTTGTTTCCAGCAGAGAAATATGATAGAATTATTAGTGATTTTCAGACACTTCCACTTCTGGATAAGATGAAGTAACAAGTACCAGGCACACCCTCAAGCATTAAACAACCCCAAGCTGGGGAAAATCTATGAAGCGATGGTTTTGTCTTTTTGTTTGTTTTGAGGCGCTGGACACCTGGCAGTAGAGAACAATGAGCCCTGAAAGGCAGGAAGCAAGTACCTTAGATGTTTCTCTTGCTTGTTTGCTCTGAGGAGGCCAACTGCCACACTGTGAGAGGCTCTATGCAGAGGTCTAGATGGCAAAGAACAGAGGAGGCTCCTGGCCAAAAGCCAGCAAAGTACTGAGGTTCTTAGTGCAACAGGTCACAAGGAATGTAATCCCTCCAGCAATCATGTGAGTGAGCCTGGAAGTGGATCTTCTCCCATCAAGCCTTCAGATACTACCACAGCCCTGGCTAACAGCTTCACAGAAAGACCCTGAATAATAGTGAAAGTGAAAGCCCATCAGTTGTGTCTGACTCTTTGAGACCCTATAGACTATACAGTCCATGGAATTCTCCAGGCCAGAATACTGGAGTGGGTAGCTTTTCCCTTCTTTTCCCCTGGGTTGGGGATCTTCCCAACCCAGGGATTGAACCCAGGTCTCCCACACTGCAGTCAGATTCTTCGCCAGCTGAGCCACGAGGGAAGCTCCCTGAGTCACTGGCAGCCAACTAATTCATAAACCATGCTCAACTTCCTGACCTATAGAAACTGTGAAATAATAGCTATTGTTTTTAGCTGCTAATCTTAGAGTAATTTGTTACACAGCAACAGATAAATTCAGGAAGATTGACTCCAAAAGAGATGGGATCAATTTCATTTCTAACACTGCTGGAATTTGTCAAAGAGCAAGCTTAAAATTCTTTATCACATAACTAATTACACATTTTAATTCTTTTTCTTCTATTTTTTGTACCTGTTTCAACTTTTCATTCATGGTAGAATAAACTGCCCTTTTTCTAAGCTGCATCTATTCTTAAAGTTTTCCAACTAAAGTGATTAAATATAATAAAGTAAGCAACCAGAGATACTTGCTTTTCCATCTAATGATAGAAAAAAAAAAAGAAAACACTCCATCTGGGTAGAATTTGATAATTAGCCATATCCAATTCCTGGACATCTGGCTTTCAAATGAAACTGAACATAGTAATGTCTGTTTCCCAGGGCATTCTTTTTACCTAAAATGCAACTTATTGTTTTGGTCTTTAAAAGGATAACATCAATGCACTTTAACATATCAAGTTAACAAATATTTGTCTCAGTTCTTTTTACATATTACCATCGTGTTACATATTATAGAAAATTTGTAAATTACAGAAAATTACAAGAAAAAAAAAAACCTCCTCATCCAAGATAACTGTTCACATTTTTATGAAAATCTTTTCAGATTTGGCTTTAAAAATAAAAGGAATTTCAGAATAACAATATTTTCCCTCAACAACAAATACTCATTAAGGACACAATATTTTAATGGATGAAATTTAATGAAGAATGTCAAACCATTTATTCCACTGAAATTCATATCCATTTTCTCATAACAGTTTAAAGTGTGGGCTTATGACAATGGATATTTTAGCCCTGACAATCAGTCTGAGTAGCTCAGGAAAATATCTCATAAGGCTGGAGCAGCCCTGGCGGCATGTTGAGGGCAGCAGGGCTCAGAGAAACAACATATGTCTGCACCGCTCTCCCTTCACGCTGCCTCTGCTGCTACAGAATCTGTGTGTGGAGGGGGCGGCTCGTGGCCTTGCACTTGAATCCTTAATGAACTGGAACCAACTCAAAGAAGTGCCAGAGAACTGATTGTTAAATTTCAGGAGTTTTG
Source organism: Cephalophus harveyi (assembly GCA_006410635.1). Classification (NCBI taxonomy): domain Eukaryota; kingdom Metazoa; phylum Chordata; class Mammalia; order Artiodactyla; family Bovidae; genus Cephalophus; species Cephalophus harveyi. The sequence goes on along the minus strand of SJYT01025064.1, from coordinate 17,048 downwards.
TGAGCTAGCTCTAAAACAAAGTCATTATTAAAAACTAAAGGATGTAAGCTTTCAATTAAATAAATTCTATTCAAAGCTAAGGTCATAAATACATACAAGTCATCATTTTTAATCATTTACGTTTTGCTGGTGCCTGTGCAAAATTACTGCAGATGGTGACTGTAGCCATGAAATGAAAAGACCAACCTAGATAGCATATTAAAAAGCAGAGACATTACTTTGCCAACAAAGGTCTGTCTAGTCAAGGCTATGGTTTTTCCAGTGGTCATGTATGGACGTGAGAGTTGGACTGTGAAGAAAGCTGAGCGCTGAAAATTGATGCTTTTGAACTGTGGTGTTGGAGAAGACTCTTGAGAGTCCCTTGGACTGCAAGGAGATCCAACCAGTCTATCCTAAAGGAGATCAGTCCTGGGTATTCTTTAGAAGGACTGATGCTGAAGCTGAAACTCCAGTCCTTATGCTACCTCATATGAAGAGTTGACTCATTGGAAAAGACTCTGATGCTGGGAGGGATTGGGGGCAGGAAGAGAAGGAGACGACAGAGGATGGATGGCATCACTGACCTGATGGACGTGAGTTTGACTGGACTCCAGGAGTTGGTGATGGACAGGGATGCCTGGCGTGCTGCGGTTCATGGGGTTGCAAACAGTTGGACACGACTGAGCGACTGAACTGAACTGAACTGTGTTCCTGATGCTGTTTCTATCTACTGCATCTGCATTGTGGAAATAGGGTATACTGGTGTGCTGGAGGACGTCTCTTCATCCAGTGTTTTCTCCTTTGTAGTCTGGAATCCTTCAAGGTGAGAGTATTTAAACCATGGAAATAGAAGAAAGCTCCAAATTTGGGCTCACATATTTTTGTTGATTGTACAGTAACAGAGAAAACATTAACAATGTAGAATAAAATTTTTTAAACGTTGTGTCTATAACTGTTATATTGTGACCAGCACAAAGTTCAAGGAACTATTTCTCCAGTACTCAAGAACTATCAAATTAATCCAAGTCACTCAGGTCCTTGATTAATGAGTCAAGATCCAACATATATCTCTGTTGTTTCACTTTCATCTCAATCATTACTGTTAATGAAAATATCAGCCAAGATTCTTGCAAAACTACATTTGTTTATTATTTACAATGGTATGTTGGCTACAGATAAGAAAGGGAAAGTCGCTCAGTCATGTTCAACTCTTTGCAATCCCATGGACTATACAGTCCATGTAATTCTCTAGGCCAGACTACTGGAGTGGGTAGCCTATCCCTTCTCCAGCAGATCTTCCTGACCCAGGAACCAAAGCAGGGTCTCTTGCATTGCAGGCAGATTCTTTAGCAAGTGAGCTACTAGGGAAGCCTACAGATACCAAAGTTCAGCAAAAAATCAGTGAAACATTTGATAGAAATCAGCTGGCTATATGGAATTGACACTAAAGAATGATGCAAATTTTATTAGCAGTTGAAAACTATGTGTTCTATACCCTTTATATCAGTAGAGTTTAAAATAAATCTGCATGTGTGTTAATACGTGTGCTTCACAAAGCTGGCTGTTAATCATTTACTAATACACTACTGATCAGATCGAATGTTTCCCTTTGCCCCACTCACCATAGCCTCTAGAAAATCCCTTTCAGCTACACAGAGACTGATAAATAGGGAAAAGAAGTGAAGGAAAAGAGCTGGTGGAAAGCAGAAAATGAAGGAAGAAAAAGAAGAGAAAGAAAGGAAAAAGAAAGTTCTCCCTGTCTCGTCTTTCATCAGCAATCAGCAGCTCTCTGCAAGATAAGAGACCAACCATTGCACAACTATTGTGACCTGGAGTCACAAACATTCAGGGGGTTAGCTGGTGACCTTACTTTTAGAGAGCTAAGGAGCCAGCAGTCTCCAGCAACAGCGACCATGCTGACGCTTGGGCAGAGGTCGTTTTAGGTTTTTTTGCTTGTTTTACACATTAAAAAAATAAAGGTATAATTTATAGACAGTAAAAGTCACCATAGAGTACAGTTCTATGAGTTTTGATAAATGCATACAGTCACACAACTACCACTGCCAGGAAGACACAGAACATTTCCATCATCTCCCCAAATTCACTTGAGCCTGTTTGTGACCAACCCTTCTCCCCATCTCTAGCCACTTTCCTATCCTCTTGTTTTGTTTTCCAGAACGACACTGAGACGGACTCATACAGCATGTAGCCTTTTGAGGCTAGCTACTTTCACTTAACATAGTGTATTAGAGAGCAGAGTTGGGTTCACAACAAAATTAAGAGGACGGTACAGAGATTTTCCATATATCCTCAAGTACTCCCTGCATGAATCTCCTCGCCCATTATTAGCATCACTCATGAAAATGTTACATGTTTGTTACCAAGTATGAACCTGCAGTGACAGCACAATCACCAAAAGTTCACATTTATCTTAGCGTTCATTCTTGGTGTTGCACATTCTGTGGGTTTGGACAAATATATAGTGACATACAGCCATAATTAGGATATCATACGGAGCATTTTCACTGACATTAAAACTCAGTGCTTTGCCTATACCTCCACCACGGGCTGTCCTGGTGGCTTAAATGGTAAAGAATTTGCCTGTAATGTGGGAGACCTGGGTTTGACCCCTGAGTGGGGCAGATCCCCTGGAGGAGGAATTGGCTACCCACTCCAGAATTCATACCTGGAGAATTCCATTGACAGAAGAACCAAACAGTTTATACAGTCCATGGAGTTGAAAAGACTCAGACATGACTGAGTGACTAACACACACACACACACACACACACACTCCCCTTCACCGCCCCTCAAGAAACAATGATGTTTCTCCACAGAGTTGCCTTTTCCAGAATGTCATATAGCTAGAATTACATAGTATCAAGCTCTTCCAGATTGTCTTCTCTTACTTCAGTTCAGTTTGGTCGCTCAGTTGTGTCCGACTCTCTGCGACCCCATGAACCGCAGCACGCCAAGCCTCCCTGTCCATCGGCAACTGCCGAGTCTACCCAAACCCGTGTCCATTGAGTCGGTGATGCCATCCAACCATCTCATCTCTTACTTAGTTATAGGCATAATGTTTCCTTCATGTCTTTTAATGATTTGGTAGTTTATTTCTTTTAGTGCTGAATGCTAAACTAACACACACACACACAACCAAGTGTTACTAATCTAGTATTCTGAGGCAGAAGAGAGATCAGTTATCTTTGTCAAATCATTTTATCCTGGGACATAGAATGGAGGCCACTTTAAAATACAATAGCTTCATCTCTTGTGTGCAATTTCATTTCCCAAGTAATACGTTTTTTTCCTTTTTAACAGAATTTTCTTTGACCTAATCCTTTAAATTGTACCTGCAAACAGTATGTGAGCACATATTAATTAATTCTAAAATTGATTCCATTCATTGAATGTTACATTTTTCTCAAATGCTTACTATAGTTTATTGTTTATGTTTCAAACCCCTTTACTGATCCATGCTGGCTCAGTAAAACATTGAGAGCATAGCATTATATTAATTTCCACAGCAACTAATATCATAAACCCCAGATTATGGCTTTGTTACTAAATGTAGCAGATGGGAGATGGAGCTGAGAAAAACAAAGCTCCCTTCAAAACTTGGTGTTTTAAAAACAGTTATTAAAAGTGATAGATGAGGGAGTACAGTAGTAGCTTCAAAGCAACTTGCATAATCTTTACCTAAATTTCTTATTTACTTCTAAGAAATGTGCTTAGGACCAAAATCTTATTTCGCAAATTAGCTCACAGGAGTTACATACGAATGAAGTAGGACATTTTGGCAAAATCTCACCAAAGGAATTACTCAGATATATTGTTTCTATGTGTGTTACCCGTAAATCACTATCACAAACTGGTTTTTCAGGTATTAAACAAAGAAGATGATGGACTTGTCTTTAGTAAAAGAACAAAACGGCCCCTTTGGGTAGCAGAATTTAATGTGCTTCTTGCTGAGTTTGGAGAAACACAACGCTCACCACTTGTTCCTGTTGCAGGAGGCAGAGAGTTGTAGGCAAGGAGAAGACAGGTGAGGGCTCTATTACTTAGAACCATCAGATCCTGATGCTAGAATTTAGGAAAAGCAGTCCTAGAGAGCGTGGAGCTAAAACCAAGAAAACAGGTCAGATCTCGGATGAACTCTTGTCCTGAACTGAAAAACTTGCAGAGGGGAGGATTGCAGTGAGGTTTAGTCTTCACTTCTGCCTCGCTAGCCCCTTGACTGAAAGCCTCTAGATTTAGGGAACCAAAGACTTCTGGGTCCCTAAGGTCCCCAGGGAACCATATGGGTGGGGTTATGCCAAGCAGCATGTGACTAAAACTACCAGAGTGATACCTGGACAAAGTGATTCTGAAAATCAAGGCAAGTAACCTAAATAATTCTGTTCAAACATATAGCTGGCTGATGCAAAAGTGATCTTTTTTGGCTTATCTTACATAACAATAAAAGTTACTTACATCATTTGGTAGGTATAGATGAGAATTAAAATACTTTTTTTGAAAAACATATATTAATATGGTTGCTGCTGCTGCTAAGTCGCTTCAGTCGTGTCCGACTCTGTGTGACCCCAGAGATGGCAGCCCACCAGGCTCCCCCGTCCCTGGAATTCTCCAGGCAAGAACACTGGAGTGGGTTGCCATTTCCTTCTCCAATGCATGAAAGTGAAAAGGGAAAGTGAAGTTGCTCAGTCGCGTCCAACTCTTAGCAACCCCATGGACTGCAGCCTACCAGGCTCCTCTGCCCATGGGATTTTCCAGGCAAGAGTAATATGGTTGAAGCTGTTAGAATATAATTATCCACAGCATTTAATAAGAGCAGATGACAATGTCTAAAAGTCAGACTCTGATGGCAAAATTATAAAGTGTGAAATCTACACATACCTTAATCTCAGGGGTAACAGTCAAAATGGTGACTTCCTCCAATGGGTTGCTAGGAAGCATGTAATATTCTGTGTCAAATGGGGCTCGTTGAGGCAAGTGGCGGCTCGAATATACCCAGAATCCCACAAGATCTTTCTTTAATTTTCTATCTTTAGTTTATTAAGCTGAAAGTGGTGTTGAAGCAAGGTTTTTCTAATTAATATTATTCTAATCAATATCAAAAGAGTTTATAATTCATGGGCTCACAGAGCTCATGCTGATGCAAATTCCATCTTGTCATTCCACTGTGTGAGCTTTGCACTGGGCAAAGCTTCAAAGAGTTGGCAAGAAAATGAAGGGCATGCCCCAAAGAATGTCCTGCTTCAGTGTCCACAGAGGACAAATTCTTCAGTGGAGCATACCAGCTGCCACATAGAAGCAACGGCACGGAGCTCCCATCAGCGAGCCTAGAACCCACACTGCACAACGTGAAACTGCAATGGGGACGCAGGAAAGCTCGCGGAACTACTGCCAAGTTCCCATGGCAAAGACAAGTCAACTGCTTTTCTTTAGAAAGAAACGTTCATATATGTATATAATTTAAATTTGGATTTTATTGTGAAGATAGACTAGAGTTTTAAGATTAGTACTATCTTCATTTAAATATCTATAAAATGAGCTTCTTCCTTTGTACATTCAATGACTCTAGCTTATTTTCCCAAAGTACATCACATAGTCAAACATTCCCAGCAAGCTAAGAATAGGAACAAGCTGTTAGTAAGAGGGAGTGATAGATGAAAGCTAGCCTGCCAAGCCTGAATGATTATAAATGATCCTAAGTTTAAAAAGGCAGAGATTCCCCCCTCCCCCCATTCCACTGTGTCATATTATCTTGTAATTGTAACACAAATGCTTCTCTGATTTACAACAAAAATGGCAGAATTCCTTAGGTCCGGGGACTTAGAAATTCTCCCCTCACCTCCTCCCATAGTGGGGTCACAGATGCAGCTCTCTTGCCCTCTGACTTTTTTCAAAGCAGATAACTGATTTTTAAATATCATGCTTTTCTTGTTTCTGGTTAAGCAAAATGAAAGTTTATGACAAAGGGCACGTTGACTGGCTATTCCTCAATTCTGGTGAAGAGGGAGAGCTGGGAATAGGACTCAACTTTGTTGGAAGCAGTTAAAGCTTGAAGAATTTCCTGAATCCAGGACTTATGAGTCACAGAGCAGAGACGCTGAATGTGCTTCTCCTGCCCTTGGAGAACTTGCAGGAACAATAAGACATACATTTGTGTTGGGGGAGCGGAGAACTTGCAGGGACAGTATGGCATACGATTTGGGGAAGCAGGAGGTGCGAACAGTAGTAATGGAATCAGGAATGCAAAATATTAGTTACAGAATAACAGGTTGCTCAGTTGCTAAGGAATCCTAAAAATAGGGCTGAGTGACTGGCTGAGAGGAGTGGGGAGGAGTAGATACTTCTGTGGGTTTCATCAAGTAGCCCAGGCCTGACAAAAGCCCTGCAGAGCTGCCGCTGCAGCTACAGTAACAGAGAAGCATTGAGCATGCGCAGCTGCCTGACCACCAGCTACCTGGCAGAGGTGTTCTTGCCAGTGGCTGCACTTTCTTCTGGAGAAGGCAATGGCACCCCACTCCAGTACTCTTGCCTGGCAAATCCCATGGATGGAGGAGCCTGGTGGGCTGCAGTCCATGGGGTCGCTAAGAGTCAGACACGACTGAGCGACTTCCCTTTCCCTTTTCACTTTCATGCATTGGAGAAGGAAATGGCAACCCACTCCAGTGTTCTTGCCTGGAGAATCCCAGGGACGGGGGAGCCTGGTGGGCTGCGTCTATGGGTTCACACAGAGTCGGACACGACTGAAGCGACTTAGCAGCAGCAGCAGCACTTTCTTCCCACGCAGGCCGACCTGACGGACACAGACCTCAGACTCACAGTAAGGGCTGGAGGCTCAAGTCCTGTAGAACAGAGGTTCAGAGCTAGCCCAGGAATCTCGACCACTTACATATCCCCAGTCCCACTCTCATCTACTTTTCAGATGAATTCATCAGCTTGGAAATAGTTTGGGTAACAGACTCACACCCGTCTTTCCAGTGTGTAAAGCTGACTACTGAGGCATTGATAAAGGAATCTAAGGTTGGGTTCCCCAGGTGGAAAAGTGGTAGAAAATCTGCCTCCAATGCAGGAGACGCAAGAGATGCAGGTTCAATCCCTGGGTTGGGAAGGTCCCCTGGAGTAGAAAATGGCAACCCTCTCCAGTATTCTTGCCTGGAAAATTCCACGAACAGAGGAGCCCAGCCTCTGTCCATGGGGTCACAAAGTATGAGGAGCAGGGTGAGAGATTTCATTTTAGAGGAAAGTAGGTTTTGTTTTCATCCTTTACAGTTGACCTTTCCAGTCTGATGATTTAGAGTCTGATGATTCCCTAAAATATTTTAAAATAAAATATCTCACTGCATATCAAATAAATGGAGAAACTCCCTAGGGAATCTGCCTGCACATTTGTCACATCCTATAACTGATAGCCTATCAATATGGTGCTATTGTTTTTCCCTAAGAGAAGTCCCATTAGAGATTGTGACTTTCAACTGTTATCTCCTGCTTGCTAAAGTTAAAAACAATTCTAATGTTGCTATAAGGAAGGACTTCGCTCACCAGTTTAGTTTTCTTTTTTGGTGGTAAAACATGGTGGGAATGCTATCTGGTTGCTGTGTGGACACAGGGCACATGGCAGCAAAATGGAGAGGCTGGGGTTGGGGGACAAGTAGAGGGATCAACTGAGAAACAGAAGCCTAGCTCTCCTCTGAGCAGGTGCTGCTAGAGGACACAGCAGGTTGGGTTCATGTGCTCAGAATTCCTTTGATGTCTTTGTCCATTCTTTTAAAAAAAAACTGGCCCCCCTGGAGGAAAGCTCAGGGCTGTTTCCACAGATTTCTACTTTAACCTTGATAGCAATATAATTAGTTCATGGACTTGGAGGCTCAGTTAGTGACTTTCTGTTTGTGGGGTTACACAAAGGACATCCTAACCCACAAGGAAAAAAAAATCTTTCCCTAAACTTTCACTGAGATTCGTTGCTTTAGTTAAGTCACTATCTTTCCTTGAAAGGCTCTGTTAAATTAAAAAAAAAAATAAGAAATCCTTGGTAGAAAGAACTATTATATTAGTATCAGACAGTATTACCTTATAATATGATGACAAGTTGATAGAGTATAGGATACAGAATAGGTGTTTATTTTTTTTCATTTTAAAACTATAATTTAGATTGAGAAAATTTCAGCCCTTTTAATATTCAGTTTAGTAGGTGTTTATAAATACACTTTTCACTTTCTTGCATTGGAGAAGGAAATGGCAACCCACTCCAGTGTTCTTGCCTGGAGAATCCCAGGAACGGGGGAGCCTCGTGGGCTGCCGTCTATGGGGTCGCATAGAGTCGGACACAACAGCATAAATACACACAATCATGTAGCCTCACCATAACCAACATGATATGGAATACTTCCATCACAGCAAAAAAAAAATTCCTCTATATCCCTTGTGTCAAACCCTTCTCCATTCCTTATAACCACTGATCTGTTAGATTTGTCTTTCCCAGAATGTCATGTAAATGGGTACATACAGTATATAGCCTTTCAAATCTGGCTTTATCATTTGGGAAGCCCAGGAGACTCAGTGGTAAAGAACCCATCTGGCAATGTAGGAGATGCAAGAGAGGTGGGTTCGATCCCTGGGTTGGGAAGATGCCCTGGAGAAGGGCATGGTGATCCACTCCAGTATTCTTGCCTGCCATGGACAGAGGAGCCTGGTGGGCTACAGTCCATGGGGTCGCAGAATCAGACATTGCTGAAATTTTTATGTATGGTTTAAAGTAAGGTTTCTTAAAGTAAGGGTTCACTGTGTGAAGGTACCAGTTTTTGTGTATTCTTTGCCCAGTTAAAGGGCTGTTATGAAC
>SJYT01025057.1:4804-30409 GCA_006410635.1 Cephalophus harveyi | reverse complement strand
CTGGAAATTACCTGGGTCATTTGACATGTGTTTTGCTTGAGCTAGTTCAATAATTTTCCCAATTGTCTACTTTGGTTTTTCCAGAGAGAGAGACAATCTTATGATGTCTGGACACAAATATAAGCTGGAGATGGAAAATTTTCTTTGCTATTGGGCTTAAAGGATTTTTCTGAGTTGGCAAGTGTAGTCTCATCTAAAATTAGGGGGAAATTGTGGGTCTAGGTCTGTGCACTGAAAATGTGTGGAGTAAAATAACAGAGATCTGTAGATGTTCCAGGTTAGGAGCTGGAATGCCACAACACTTAGCTTTACAATGAGACTTACAGATACAGGATTTTCCATACCAGTGTTCCTCAAAATTTTTATTAATCATTCTTTCTGATAATCAGTATTCCACTAACCTAGAAAAAGTCTGTATTCTAGAAAAAGAAGTTTGTAAGATTATAGTAGGAAATTATAAACTTAAAATGCTAGGACAAGATGTCCATTTAAATGCCAGAGCGTGAGATGATATGGAATGGTGGAGACTGGCAAGCTGGAACATTCATGCTCCTTCTAAAGGTGGCATCCATTACTTAACTTCAGCCAGTGCATACAGTGTGCAAACATGGTCCCAGACTTGCCAGATCTTCCATTTTTCAGTCAAAGTCAGGAACCTAGATCTTTATATCAAATTCCCCGATGTTTATATGTTAGCGACCTCTTGAACTTTGTTGGACCCAGTTAATAACACCTTCTCTCATCTCCTCTTGATTTCATTACCAATAGAGAAAGGACACAGAAATGAGACAGCTGGAGATCAAGATGTCAACATTACTACTGACAAAGCTGATGGAAGAACAAGGCTGAAATATATTTTCTAATTACCACTCTTCTCAGAAGAAACCTTGGGTATGCAGAAGTGTTTGGTCAGAAGAGAAAGGATGAAAAAGAGAGGAATGACAGTGTTCTCAGATTGTTAATAGAGTAACTCTATCCAATTAAGAAATAAGGACCAATGAATGTCAGACCTAAGCTCCTACCCATCAGGATGGAGACCAGAGAACTGGAATGGAAGTCCCCGCTGCTGTCATTGTCACATGCACATTAAAATATAAGGTAGGAAGAAGGCCAGGGAAGGGAGGTCCTACCATCCGCTGTGCTGTGCTTAATTGCTCAGGTGTCCGACTCTTTGCAACCCTAAGAGCTATAGCCCACCAGGCTGCTCTGTCCATGGGATTCTCCAGGCAAGAAGACTGGAGTGGGTTGCCATGCCCTCCTCCAGGGGATCTTCCCAACCCAGGGAAGTCCACTGTAGTAATGAGTCATTCACTTTATAAAATGTTGTGCAAGGCAAACACAACTTTACTCAGCCTGCAGATACCCAGTTTGCAGCTTCTGGTTTGCACTTACTCTGTTTTTAAGTTTGTCAGTTAATTGTACCTTTTAGGACTAAAAATTTGCAGTGATATTACTGTAGGCATAAGTATTAAAATTTTCTCTACTTTTATAGAAATTCAGCATATCAGTTAGAATACTTTTGATGGTTTTATGCAATAATTTAATAGTTGCGTCTTCTTCCATAGATTAGATTTTCCTGCAAATGTGTGTTGGTAAATAAATTTCAGTTGATGTCCAGTCCTGTACTCTTTTCAGGCTTCCTAGGCGGTGCTGGTGGTTAAAAACTAGCCTGCCCATGCAGAAGGCATGAGATGTGGTTTGGATCCCTGGGTCTGGAATATCCCCTGGACGAGGGCATGACATCCTAATTCAATGTTCTTTCCTGGAGAATCCCATGGACAGATGAATCTAGTGGGCTACAGTCTATAGGGTCACAAAGAGACAGACAAAGCCAAAGCGCCTTGGCAGGCATGCAGGCACACCTGTACTCTTTTTATCTATGTGACCCCACAAAGAAAGCCAGTATTTAAGGTTCACAGCCCCAGTTCTGACCTCACATTTCTCTTTCACTTATGCTCTAGTTTCATATCTGCTAAAACTGTTACTTACTTCAATTTCTGTCCTTGCCTCATCCTTCTGTTGATATTTTAACATCTGAGGTTGTTTTCTTGGTGACTGTTTTGACTTCTCTAGGATTCTGGTTCCTCCTCCCCTGCCCATTTCCAGCTATGCTCCCTCAAGTTGCTTTCAGTAAACATTCCGCTAGTTCCAGCACCAGAGATCCCCCACATTGTATGGTTCTCCCATTAGGCTTGCTTCAGACCCTTCACCAGGAAACAGCATTCATAGATTTTCCATTCATGGTGGTTCTGGAAATGTTTATTAAATACATTTTGCAACGAGTGGACCATTGGCAGGGCAGTGATATTTGTCATAACAGGATTGGTCTTGTTCTAATGGTTTGGCACTGTAAATGGGTTTCTAATTCAGCAGAGAAAGAAAACAAAGTCATCCTTGATGAAAATATCTTAAGAAAAAATATTTCCTCTCTGGTGTGACTGAATCTCAAGAAGTATTTTTAAAATATAGCTTCATTTTTGTAAAATTCCCTTCTTAGAATCATAACTGACTAAAAGTGTTTTTAATTTCATTGTAGCAATGGTCTGGGTGTTTTGGATATGTAAACCTAATTTATTGCTTACACTTTAGTGTGTTTTTGATTATTCAAGAACTTTTTTTGTTTGTTTCCGGCAAATGACATCCACATATCACAATGAGGACCCTCTCCTTGCGTAGTATCCTGAGAATTTCCTCCTCTGGAGTTTTCTCCCACCCATGTTCAAGGGAGGTCTGGGGGGTCAGAGTGCTTTGAAGTGGGTACTAAATAGGATACAGGAATCCATGCCTGGTATTGTCCCTTTTTATTCTAAGATGACCCTACTGGATAGATTCACTATCTATCTGTGGGGGAATGGGGGAAAATCTTAGCTCTGGCTTCTCAACCTGTTCAGCTATGGGCCTTGAATCTCTGCTCCTGCCAGCACAATCCAGTAGGGAAGTTAGTCTGTACCAAGGCAGGCAAAAGGCCAGAAGACTTGGCCCTGCCAGCCATGATCTATGTAGAGTCAGGCTGGAAGCCACAGGTTCTAACTAGGGTGAACCCTAGGCATGCAACATCCAGAAAATCTTGGCCACCCTATGATTTCCATTTTTTGAGTGCCTGCAATAGCTTTGTAACTGTACTGTTTTTCATATATTACTTCTTTTCATGTAATCCTTGCAATATCCACGAGATAGGGATCCTCATGGATGAAGCAACTCAGGCTCAGAGTGGTTAAAAACATGCACAAGGTCACATAGCTAGTTAGTAGCAGAGCTACGATTTTAAGCTGGGTATCTGATCCATTGCTCGTCAAACACGGCCCATTGGTCTGTCACTACTGTTTTGCTTTTACCTAGGCATTCTGTTCCGCATTCCAGTTCTCCATCTGGCTGGGCACCATGGCGTTTCCCCAGCTTTTAATAAACTCTACCCAGGTAGATATAAAGCTGCTATGCAGAGGGTGTTCAAATATATCTTTTACGATGAACTCTCAGAGACTTAGTTTGCTAGAGTTGTCATAACGAAATACCATAGACTGGATGACTTGAAAAACAGCAATTTATTTTTCTCATGGTTCTGGAGACTAGAAGTCCAAGATCAAGGTGTTGCAGGTTTGGTTTCTTCTAAGGCCTCTCTCTTGACTTTGCAGATGGCTGTCTTCTTGCTGTGTCCTCTCACTTGGTCCTCTTTCTCTGTGTGTGTGTCCTTGGTGTCTGTTTGTCCTAATCTCTTCTGATTAAGATGCTAATCAGATTGAACTCAAGTCCGCTCTAACAGCTTTAACTTAAGAACCGTTTTAAAGGTCCCATCTCCAAATACAGTCCTTTTCTGAAGTACTGGAGGTTAGGGCTTCAATACATAAATTTAGAGGGTGACACAATTTAGCCCGTAACAGGGATCAAGAGCTATCACCCCTGCCCCTGCTAGAACACAGAGGCATAGCAAGTGACCCCTGAGAACTGTCAAGCCAACTGGAAATTGAAACCATAGTGTTTATACTCCATTGCTCCATATCCTGATTTCTGCCCATTCCTCACTGGCCATTCCACAGAGAGAGAGAGAGACAGAGAAAGACTGACTTCAAAACATCTGTTTCTTTGCCCATGACTGAAAAGATTAGTGTTTAAGGCCATTCTCTTAATATGGAAATTGCTCCTTGGGCTCCAATCTTATTGAAGATTAAATACATGTATATCTTTATTTGAGGGTCTTGCAAGGAGATCCAACCAGTCTATTCTGAAGGAGATCAGCCCTGGGATTTCTTTGGAAGGAATGATGCTGAAGCTGAAACTCCAGTACTTTGGCCACCTCATGCAAAGAGTTGACTCATTGGAAAACAGTCTGATACTGGGAGGGACTGGGGGCAGGAGGAGAAGGGGATGACAGAGGATGAGATGGCTGGATGGCATCACTGACTCGATAGACGCTAGTCTGAGTGAACTCTGGGAGTTGGTGATGGACAAGGAGGCCTGCGTGCTGCAATTCATGGGGTCACAAAGAGTCGGACACAACTGAGCAACTGAACTGTACTGAACTGATATTCATCTTAAGGCCACTTTTTGATTGTTATATCTTAAAATGATCCTCATCTCTCAAGTAAACACCTTTATAGGTGATGAGCATTAAAAGTATCTTTTTGAGAGGTCCTAGAAGGCAATGGCACCCCACTCCAGTACTCTTGCCTGGAAAATCCTATGGACGGAGGAGCCTGGTAGGCTGCAGTCCATGGGGTCGCTAAGAGTCAGACGTGACTGAGCAACTTCACTTTCACCTTTCAGTTTCATGCACTGGAGAAGGAAATGGCAACCCACTCCAGTGTTCTTGCCTGGAGAATCCCAGGGACGGGGGAGCCTGGTGGGCTGCCATCTATGGGGTCGCACAGAGTTGGACACGGCTGAAGTGACTTAGCAGCAGCAGTAGAATATAGTAGTTATGTATACAAGCTCTGGGTTCTGATTGCCTAGGTTAGTATTTAAGTCCATGTTTCCTTCATTGTGTCACATTTTCCATATGTAAAGGGGAAAAATAATAGCATTCACTTATTGGATTTTTTGTTAGAATTAAATGAGTTAAACATAGAATGAAGTTACAGTAATGTCTGGGCTACGTTAAGTACTCACACATTTTAGATCTAAATTTTATTATTAGTGTGTGAATTTATAGAAGTATCTTTATCCTCTAGTGTTATTTTATCCTGGGTAATGTTTATGAAATGCACATATGTGTATTGTTTATGGCATTTTTTTAAGTCTACAAAAGATAAAAATTCAACCCAAATTGTCTTACACATGGCAAATAATTTATTGGCTCTTGCAAATCAAGTAATTCAAAGACATACCAGCTTCAGATATGACTTGATCCAAGACTCAAAAGTTGTCTCCAGAATTTACTTTTTCTCTACACATTTCTCAGCTGTGTTGCCTTGGTGTTATCTCCATTCTTGTTGGCTCTCTTCTCTTGCTTGAATGGTGACTGTTGTCAGCTCTTGGAGCTGCATGCTTCTGTGTTGAAATTGAGCAGAAAAAAAGTGAGCATCTTTATCCTAGGATTTCCAAGGAATAGTCAGGGGTCAACTCTGATTGGACTGGGTAAGCCCATGTGCTCATCTTTGATTGGATTACTGATGGCATCAGGATGCAGGACTTTGGCCAGGTCTGGATCATTCATCCCATTCCTGAGTTAAAGTTAGAGTCAATTTCACTAGAAGTACATAGGTTTAAAGTGGAGGAAATTAGTATATAGTTACTAGAAAAAAGATACAAAGATTATAGACAGCACAATAATGAATGCTTTTAAATGTATTTGGAGGACTTTGAATATAACTGTGAGGACTCTGAGGTTGTTGGTATTTCTCCTAGCAATCTTTATTCCAGTTTGTGATTCGACAGACCTCAGATATGCAGATGATACCACTCTAATGACAGAAAATGAAGAGAAACTAAAGAGCCTCTTGATGAGGGTGAAAGAGGAGAGTGAAAAAACTGGCTTAAAACTCAACATTCAAAAAACAAAGATCATGGCATATGGTCCCATCACATCATGGCAAATAGAAGGGGAAAAACTGGAAACAGTGACAGATTTTATTTTCTTGGGCTCCAAAGTCACTGCAGATGGTGACTGCAGCCATGAAATTAAAAGACACTTGCTCCTTGGAAGAAAAGTTATGACCAACCTAGACAGCATATTAAAAAGCAGAGACGTCACTTTGCCAACAAAGGTCCAATTAGTCAAAGCTATGGTTTTTCCAGTAGTCATGCATGGATGTGAGAAGTGGACCGGAAAGAAGGCTAAGCACCGAAGGATTGATGTTTTTGAACTATGGAGTTAGAGCAGAGTCCCTCGGACAGCAAGGAAAGCAAACCAGTCAATCCTAAAAGAAATCAGTCCTGAATATTCACTGGAAGGACTTATGCTGAAGCTGAAGCTCCAATACTTTGGCCACCTGATGAGAAGAGTCAACTCATTGGAAAAGACCCTGGTGCTGGGAAAGTTTGAGGGCAGGAGGAGAACAGGGTTACAGAGGATGAGATGTGCAGGAAGAGAACAGTGTGACAGAGGATGAGATGGTTGAATGGCATCATTGACTCAATGGACATGAGTTTGAGCAAACTCCAGGAGATAGTGAAGTACAGGAAGGCTGGTGTGTGGCAGTCCATGGGGTCACAAAGAGTTGGACATGACTTAGCAACTTGACAACATTGAGGACTCTAGTACATACCGAAATTCAGACCAAGATCATTATGTTGGATGACTAATTATGTCTGCTGCTGCTGCTGCTAAGTCGCTTCAGTCATGTCCAACTCTGTGCGACCCCACAGATGGCAGCCCACCAGGCTCCGCCGTCCCTGGGAGTTTCCAGGCAAGAACACTGGAGTGTGTTGCCATTTCCTTCTCCAGTGCATGAAAGNCTGCTGCTGCTGCTGCTAAGTCACTTCAGTCGTGTCCGACTCTGTGTGACCCCACAGATGGCAGCCCACCAGGCTCCACCGTCCCTGGGATTCTCCAGGCAAGAACACTGGAGTGGGTTGCCCTTTCCTTTTACAGTGCATGAAAGTGAAAAGTGAAAGTAAAGTCGCTCAGTAACCAGGCTCCTCTGTCCATGGGATTTTCCAGGGAAGAGTACTAACATTATATAAAAGACAACAGTAATGCTAATTAGAGAGAATTTCCTACAAGTCAAGTCTATATGTCTGTCTGTTAAAATACACAATGCTAAGGCATAAAAATTTTTCACATTTTGTTTTCTAAAAATGGAGAAGGGGTTTTTGACTCCTCTTTTTCATTATAGCCACTTCCCTCCACCTGCAAAAAGGGACCACTTTGGGTGGAGCACTACATGATTTAAGAATTCATCTTTTCTCCTTTGGGGTGATATTCTGGCCTGGTCCCACTACACTAGGGAAAAATCTAGCCATCTCTCTTTCACTGCTTCTTCATCACCAGATCCTAAGAATTCCAGTTCAGGCTTAGGCACTGAAAACTTTGCAGAGATAGGCACTCAAATTTGCCAGGCTTTGTTGAAAGAGAATAGCCTTTCTACTGGCTTCTAGTCCATTCAAACCTGTCTCACTTGGCTTCAGGAGCTCTCTATGGATTTGAGCCCAGCATGCTTGAATTCTACTTTGGCATTTGGGGTCAAAGCCCCTGTGTTTTGCTTCCTTTGTTTAATATCTCCCTTGGAAACGTTATAAAAGAAGTAGTGGTGTGCCCAAGGCAAGAATTCAGGTAGTGCTAGGGCCCCTGTCAGCGTGCTTCAATTCTACTTTGGCATTTGGGGGGTCAAAGCCCCTGTGTTTTGCTTTCTTTGTTTAATATCTCCCTTGGAAACATTATAAAAGAAGTAGTGGTGTGCCCAAGGCAAGAATTCAGGTAGTGCTAGGGCCCCTGACTGAAATGCCATCATAATATCTTTATACCGATACTTAACTGCACCTAATTGTACACTGCAAACAACTTTTGAGAACATTTAGATATGATACTATTGTCTCTGAATTCCAGAATTAAATTTCCAAAGAATGAATAAAAGAGAAATCAAGGACTCATTATATGGCTCTCATGCTTGAAGAATATAGATCAGTAGTCTGAACTGGGCTGTCATAACCTCTCATTAAGAACAAAGGAATCTGGCTCAGAGGACCAAACTTGAGTAAAACATCTTAATGGAAGCAACTGTTTACTAATACGATTTCCATGGGAGGAATCTGGCCCTAACTCAAAATTTTTTTAATACAACTTAATCTACTAAGGGGATTTGTTTTCTTAACCCGAAGCCTGAAAATCATTTTTGTGAAGTACACCACTGTATACAGGGTGTCTGTTTGTGCATTCCTCCTTGTTAGGAAAAAGAATGGAAAACATCAAATCTTGTCAAATGAAGCAAAGGAAAAAAATTAAACTTTCATTTGTAGGAGAGAAAATAACACTATGGAGACTCAAATGCCTGCTTTGTATTACAAGGCAGTCTCTAATTGAGCCCTCCTTCAAAAATCCAACTTCACAACTTATTTCTTAGAAATTCCCTCTAATTTAAACTGCTCAACAGTTTAGCATCTGAGAATGTCCCCTTCTGAGCTGGAAGGACTAATGATCAAAAAGAAACATGTGAGATATAAAGATACTTAATTTCTCTCAGGCAAGTTCAGTGATTTAGAAGAGATTGATATGCCAGTTTTTCCTTATTTTAATGACCTTTCCAGCATGTGGCTTCCCTGATTCCCGTAATAACACTTTATTTATTAAGATAATTTTCTCTCCAGCAGGAGCTCTTACATGCTTTAATAACCTTTTCTCATAAATCAGCTCAGTATACTGTGAAGTTTGATGAGGTAAAGAGGCTAGGAAGGGTTCCCTCAAGACTGCCAACTGGGCCTCTGATGGCTCCACTGCCCTCTCCTGCACCTCCAAGTGGGCTGATGTTGGGGTAGGAACCTGGAGGTAGGACTTTACTAGGTGGGGAGGTCACCCCATTGTAGCCCAGGAGTGAGTGCACACTCTGAAAAACAGCAGTGAAGAAGTTCCCATGCGAAGGGTCACTAAGAGTTAGACACAATTTAGCGACTGAACAACAGCAACATGTGAAGAAACAAAAACCTGAATTTTTTTTAAAAATTATTTTTATTTATTGATTGATTAATTTTGGAGAAGGAAATGGCAACCCACTCCAGTATTCTTGCCTGGGAAATGCCATGGATAGAGTAGCCTGGCTGGCTACAGACCATGGGATCTCAAAGAGTCCTGCACAACTAAACACACACACACATTTGTTTATTTATTTGCTTGTTTAGTTGTTACCTGTTTCGGCTGTGCTGGCCCTTCGTTGCAGCACGTTGGCCAGTAGTTGTAATGCTCGGGCCTGGGTGCAGCATGTAAGATCTTAATTCCCTGACTAGGGATCAAACCCAGGCCCCTGGTATTGGGAGTGTGGAGTCTTATCTACTGGACTGCCAGGGAAGTCCCCCAAATCTGAATTTTTATCCAAATTGAGTGAGTCTTGGGTCAGAGATTCTAGGGTTGGACTTTCATTATCTCTAAGGAATTCCATACGTTTTCCTGATCTAAGCCTCCATCTACTGGGTTGGCCAAAATGTTTGTTTTAACATGTTATGGAAAAACCAGAATGAACTTTTTGGCCAACACAACAGAAATGAAAAAATATCTCCCCTGGATGATTTGGGTGAATTAGATGGTATCCATTTGGTAGCATGAGACAGGAATAGAACTCGAATTGGCATTGACACAAAAGAAAACATAATGGATAATGATGTTGAGATCCCCAGAGAAGGACTTCAGGAGCAATCTAATCGAGGGTATCAAATGATATTAAGGTGTTTTTTTTTTCTTTTTCTAACCTCTTGGCTTTGGTTCCCACTAGACAATCGCAGCCAGGTTTTTTACACATAGTGAGAAAAATGGCAGTTAGTCCTAATCTTAATAACTTAGATCCAAAGGAAAAGAGAGACCTCCTTTCTCTTGGCATGTCTATATCAAAATTCATAGTTTACATTGGGGTTCATGCTCAGGGTTGTATATTCTCTGGGTTTGGACAAATGCATAATGATATGTACCCACCATTATAGTGTCACACAGAATACTTTCACTGTCCTAAACATCCTCTGTACTCCACATATTCATCCCTCTACCCTACCTCCACCTCTTGCACTGATATTTTATTGTCTCCATAGTTTTGCCTTTTCCAGCATATCACATAGTTGGAACCATAGACTGTGCAGCCTTTTCAGACTTCTTTCAGTTAGTAAATGCATTGAAGTTTCCTCTATGTCTCTTCATGCTTGATAGCTCATTACTTTTTCACCCTGAATAATGTTACGTTGTCTGAATGTTGTAAAGTTTATGCATCCATTCACCGCTAAGGGACATCTTGATTGCTTCTTCAATTCAGTTCAGTCTCTCAGTCGTGTCCAACTCTGCAACTCCATGAGCTGCAGCACGCCAGCCCTCCCTGTTCAGCACCAACTCCCGGAGTTTACTCAAACTCATGTCCATTGAGTCAGTGATGTCACCCAACCTTGACATCCTCTGTTGTTCCCTTCTCATCCTACCTTCAATCTTTCCCAGCATCAGGGTCTTTTCCAGTGAGTCAGTTCTTCACATGAGGTGGCCAAAGTTTTGGAGTTTCAGCTTTAGAGTTAGGCCATGCAGTGAATATTCAGGACTGATCTCCTTAAGGATGGACTGGTTTGATCTCCTTGCAGTCCAAGGGACTCTCAAGAGTCTTCTCCAACACCACAATTCAAAAGCATCAATTCTTTAATGCTCAGCTTTCTTTATAGTCCAACTCTCACATCCATACATGAGTACTGGGAAAACCATAGCTTTGACTAGATGGACCTTTGTTGGCAAAGTAATGTCTCTGCTTTTTAATATGCTGTCTAGGTTGGTCCTAACTTTTCTTCCAAGGAGCAAGCATCACCATCTGCAGTGATTTTGGAGCCCCGAAAATAAAGTCAGCCACTGTTTCCCCATCTATTTATCTTGAAGTTACGGGAGCAGATGCCATGATCTTAGTTTTCTGAATGTTGGGTTTTAAGCCACCGTTTTCACTCTTCTCTTTCACTTTCATCAAGAAGCCCTTTAGTTCTTCTTCGCTTTCTGCCATAAGGGTGGTGTCATCTGCATATCTGAGGTTATTGATATTTCTCCCAGCAGCCTTATTTCCAGCTTGTGCTTCATCCAGTCCAGCATTTCTTATGATGTACTCTGCATATAAGTTAAATAAGCAGGGTGACAATATACAGCCTTGATGTACTCCTTTCCCTATTTGGAACCAGTCTGTTGTTCCATGTCCAGTTTTAACTGTTGCTTCCTGACCTGCCTGCAGATTTCTCAGGAGGCAGGTAAGGTGGTCTGGTATTCCCATCTCTCTAAGAGTTTTCCGGTTTGTTGTGATGCACACGGTCAAAGGCTTTGGCATAGTCAATGAAGCAGAAATAGATGTTTTTCTGGAACACTCTTGCTTTTTCTATGATCCAGCGGATGTTGGCAATTTGATCTCTGGTTCGTCTGCCTTTTGTAAATCCAGCTTGAACATCTGGAAGTTCATGGTTCACGTACTGTTGACACCTGGTTTGGAGAATTTTGAGCATTACTTTATTAGCATGTGAGATAAGTGCAACTGTGCAGTTGTTTGAATATTCCATGGCATTGCCTTTCTTTGGGATTGGAATGAAAATTGACCTTTTTTCCAGTCCTGTGGCCACTGCTGAGTTTTCCAAATTTGCTGACATATTGAGTGTAGCATGAGCCACAGTCAGCTCCCGGTCTTGTTTTTGCTGACTGTGTAGAGCTGAAAGATGAACTCCCCAGGTCAGTAGGTACCCAATATGCTACTGAGAGATCAGTGGAGAAATAACTCCAGAAAAATGAAGAGATGGAGCCAAAACAAAAACAGCACCCAGTTGTGGATGTGACTGGAGATAGAAGCAAAGTCCAGTGCTGTAAAGAGCAATATCACAGAGGAACCTGGAATGTTAGGTCCATGAATCAAGGCAAATTGGAAGTGGTCAAACAGGAAATGGCAAGAGTAAATGTCAACATTTTAGGAATCAGCGAACTAAAATGGACTGCAATGGGTAAATTTAACTCAGATGACCATCATATCTACTACTGTGGGCAGGAATCCCTTAGAAGAAATGGAGTAGCCATTGTAATCAACAAAAGAGTCCAAAATGCAATACTTGGATGCAAGCTCAAAAACCACAGAATGATGTCTGTTCATTTCCAGGACAAACCATTCAGTATCACAGTAATCCAAGTCTATGCCCCAACCAGTAATGCTGAAGAAGCTGAAGTTGAATGGTTCTATNATCAACAAAAGAGTCCGAAATGCAATACTTGGATGCAAGCTCAAAAACCACAGAATGATGTCTGTTCATTTCCAGGACAAACCATTCAGTATCACAGTAATCCAAGTCTATGCCCCAACCAGTAATGCTGAAGAAGCTGAAGTTGAATGGTTCTATGAAGACCTACAAGACCTTCTAGAACTAACACCCAAAAAAAGATGTCCTTTTCATTATAGGGGACTGGAATGCAAAAGTAGGAAGTCAAGAAACACTTGGAGTAATAGGCAAATTTGGCCTTGAAGTGTAGACTGAAGCAGGGCAAAGGCTAATAGAGTTTTGCCAAGAGAACACACTGGTCATAGCAGATGTCCTCTTCCAGAAACACAAAAGACTCTATACATGGTTTCTTCTAAGTTTTGACAATTGTGAATAAAACTGCTGTTAAATTGTCTGTGTGTTAGTTTTTACATGGACTTGTTTTCAGCTCCTTTGGGTAAATAGCAAGGAGTGCCAAAGGCATTTTTTTTAACATGAGGAGATACCCAGAGCCTAGCTTTTCCTGTTGGTTAATTCAGTGACTCAGGACTACAGTATCATGACTGGCCCACAAGCATTTTCTGCCCACTTGGTGAATTGATAATGTGAGCCATCATGACCATGGAATAGCTTTAATGATTCCCGAGGTCACAGGAAGAAATGAGGTTGTGCAATGAGGAAAAGTGAGATGATTCCTCCTGCATACCTTTAATTAGAGAGTAAAATCTTCATAGAATCCCAGCAGATCCTGCTTAGGTTTTATGGACCAGAATTAGGGCACACAAGAATGCTCTAGCTGGGAGGGAGGTTGAAAGTTAGCACCTCTTGTTTGTAACCACGTACAGAAACAGCAGTCATTACCAGCTGTCTCCACCTGACAGACCTTCTCAGTTTGAGCCTGTTTCCTCATCTGTTTCCTCTCTGTTAAGTAGGGATAGTAACAAGTATTCTTGCAGAGGTTTTGCAACAGCTAAATGAGATAGGGGATAGAAGATGCCCAGCATGACATGAGGCACTTACTGCACATTCTCTGAAAGCAGGCTTGCCTTCCTGTTGTCTGGCTGGCTGTTTAAGGTAACTGCCTCCTCGACACAACAGGATGCTGCTGTTGGTTCACTGAGATGTATCTGGGACATCAGAACTCAAAACTCCTGCTCTAGCTCATGGATGATCCATTTACATGGCCCCCTTTTTGGAGCAATGTCACTGATGGTATATTATTTAGTCACAAAAACTGTGAGGAAATCATTTTCACCTTCTTCTGAATGTGGGAATTGAAGCACTGAGAATGAAGGAGTTGGTGTATCTGGGACATCAAAACTCAAAACTCCTGCTCTAGCTCATGGATGATCCATTTACATGGCCCCTTTTTTGGAGCAATATCACTGATGTTATATTATTTAGTCACAAAAACTGTGAGGAAGTCATTTTCACCTTCTTCTGAATGTGGGAATTGAAGCACTGAGAATGAAAGAGTTGGGACCCCAGTCTTCAAGGCGTTTATCAACATGGGTTGTAAGTCTAGAGCTGTGGGAACCATTCCTTCTTTGAGAATGAATCTACACATCCACAGAGATCTTGCCAGGAATAACATAGAATAACACCCATTCTGTGGATAAAGCTTCCTTGCTCAAGTCTCAACCAGTGAATTTTTCTTGACGGTTCCTGGAAGAAATGTTTCTGCAGACAGTTGCAAATGTACTTCTCTATAGCCCAAGAACATCGTTATTTCCATCTCTGCCTTTTGATATCCAGTCCCAGCCTTTTCCCTCCACTCAAAGGACCAGCTTTGAATCCCTTTTGCTTCTGGTTAATTCACTAGCATGTTGGAAGCATTGAGGAGAAAAGGAGGCAATGCTTAATCCAGGATATGTGCTGAGATACAGCCCAGAGCAGCCCCCAGGACAGGCTCCTCAGCTTATTTGGAGGGCCATCTGAGGTGCTACAGCCTGGTGGAGTTATTGAGAGAATTTCTCTTCTGAAGAACTAGGGTAGCAGCCTTCTCTTTCCTTGGTTTTGCCCCGTGTGTGATGCACACATTCCTCCTGGAATGGGTTGTTAAGTTCACAGGCTTCTTTACCCGTAGTGTATCAGAATGCAATGAATATTCACATTGGTTAAGTGAGAGGTAAATTATCAATTTGCCTTGACTTCAAAGCATCACTCTGAATTTTGCAGGAGTTCCCTAAGGTACAGTCTCTTCTTCCTGCCTTTCCCATGATAGTGTAGCTTTGCCTTTTGGGAGATGTTGTCTTTCTCTTTCAACCACAGAAACTGTTGGAATGCAGCATTTTCTCAAACCTGAGTAAAGGTATTAACATCTTGAATGGAGTTCCCTAAGATACAGTCTCCTCTTTCTCCCTTTCCCACGATAGTGTAGCTTTGCCTTTTAGGAAAGGTTGTCTTTCTCTTTCAACCACAGAAACTGTTGGAATGCAGCGTTTTCTCAAACCTGAGTAAAGGCATTAACATCTTGAAGAACTGTTTAGGTGCAGTCTGGGAGTGTTTGTGTGTGAGAGAGAGAAAGAGAGAGAGAGAGAGAGAGAGAGATGAGTTAGAGGGAAGGCAGTAAATATCTTTTCTCTAGGACAATGAGAATTTCTTATTTGCAAAAAGCTGAAGTCCTTAGAGTGAGCAGAAGCATTCTCTTGCCATTTTTTATGAAGCCCCCCAAGTTGGTGGTGCTCCACAGTTGGTGCTTAGAAGCCTGCTGCACGTCTCTGGCTATGCTTGGATGGGGACAAAGAGGGCAGGAGGTGGAGGGGCCCAAGTTTGTGAAAAGCTTCCCACGTCCACTCTGTGGAACTTGGAACCCAGCCAGCTGCCTACAGAATCTGCAGGAAGTGTTATCAAGAAGGAAGTTACTGACAGGTGAATATCTAACTGGTATTAAGACTGGTAATTGGTATTCTTGTACATGGCATGGTGGGATTATTGGGTGAGCTGTTGTGCTCCTCTTTTCATTTGATTAAAATGCAAACAGTATCACCCAAGAAGTCAAATCAAGAAGGAGTCTCAAAGCATTTTTATGAACAGTGGAGACAAAACAACAAACAAAGCATTTCCCATTCATAGAGCTATATGTAAAAACTACCGGAAAAGCAGGAAACATCCTGATTAGGTGCAAAGATTTTCCTCAGAACTGAGTTCTTGTCATTACCCTGGTGCTCACCCAAAGATCTTGAGCACTGACACTTAACAGGGTTAACTTTTCTGGTGGAATTATAGGATTGAGCACAGGGACTTCTTGTGCATGCTGGGGCAAGCCGGGATTGAGGAAGGATGGGAGCTAGGTGTTCACTCATGGCNTCACCTTCTTCTGAATGTGGGAATTGAAGCACTGAGAATGAAAGAGTTGGGACCCCAGTCTTCAAGGCGTTTATCAACATGGGTTGTAAGTCTAGAGCTGTGGGAACCATTCCTTCTTTGAGAATGAATCTACACATCCACAGAGATCTTGCCAGGAATAACATAGATACCCATTCTGTGGAAAAAGACTTCCTTGCTCGTCTCAACCAGTGAATTTTTCTTGACGGTTCCTGGAAGAAATGTTTCTGCAGACAGTTGCAAATGTACTTCTCTGTAGCCCAAGAACATCATTATTTCCATCTCTGCCTTTTGGTATCCACTCCCAGCCTTTTCCCTCCACTCGAAGGACCAGCTTTGAATCCCTTTTGCTTCTGGTTAATTCACTAGCATGTTGGAAGCACTGAGGAGAAAAAGAGGCAATGCGTAATGCAGGATATGTGCTGAGATACAGCCCAGAGCAGCCCCCAGGACAGGCTCCTCAGCTTATTTTGAGGGCCATCTGAGGGTATGGTGCTACAGCCTGGTGGGGGTATTGAGAGAATTTCTCTTCTGAAGAACTAGGGTAGCAGCCTTCTCTCCTTGATTTTGCCCCATGTGTGATGCACACATTCCTCCTGGAATGGGTTGTTAAGTTCACAGGCTTCTTTACCCGTAGTGTATCAGAATGCAATGAATATTCACATTGGTTAAGTGAGAGGTAAATTATCAATTTGCCTTGACTTCAAAGCATCACTCTGAATTTTGCAGGAGTTCCCTAAGGTACAGTCTCTTCTTCCTGCCTTTCCCATGATAGTGTAGCTTTGCCTTTTGGGAGATGTTGTCTTTCTCTTTCAACCACAGAAACTGTTGGAATGCAGCATTTTCTCAAACCTGAGTAAAGGTATTAACATCTTGAAGAACTGCTTAGGTGCAGTCTGTGAGTGTGTGTGTGAGAGAGAGAGAAAGAGAGAGAGAGAGAGAGATGAGTTAGAGGGAAGGCAGTAAATATCTTTTCTCTAGGACAATGAGAATTTCTCATTTATTTGCAAAAAGCTGAAGTCTTTAGAGTGAGCAGAAGCATTCTCTTGCCATTTTTTATGAAGCCCTCCAAGTGCCTCTCCACAGTTGGTGCTTAGAAGCCTGCTACACGTCTCTGGCTGTGCTTGGATGGGAACAAAGAGGGCAGGAGGTGGAGGGGCCCAAGTTTGTGAAAAGCTTCCCACGTCCACTCTGTGGAACTTGGAACCTAGCCAGCTGCCTACAGAATCTGCAGGAAGTGTTATCAGGAAGGAAGTTACTGACAGGTGAATATCTAACTGGTATTAAGACTGGTAATTGGTGTTCTTGTACATGGCATGGTGGGATTATTGGGTGAGCTATTGTGCTCCTCTTTTCATTTGATTAAAATGCAAACAGTATCACCCAAGAAGTCAAATCAAGAAGGGGTCTCAAAGCATTTTTATGAACAGTGGAGACAAAACAACAAATACAAACAAAGCATTTCCCATTCATAGAACTATATGTAAAAACTACCGGAAAAGCAGGAAACATCCTGATTAGGTGCAAAGATTTTCCTCAGAACTGGGTTCTTGTCATTACCCTGATGCTCACCCAAAGATCATGAGCAGGTCACTTAACCTCTGACACTTAACAGGGTTAACTTTTCTGGTGGAATTATAGGATTGACCGCAGGGACTTCTTGTGCATGCTGGGGCAAGCTGGGATTGAGGAAGGATGGGAGCTAGGTGTTCACTAATGACTGAGCTTTTTATTTTGTTTTGCAAATTGGAAGATCATTTCGAGTCTGAGTGAACTCCAGGAGTTGGTGATGGACAGGGAGGCCTGGTGTGCTGCGATTCATGGGGTCGCAAAGAGTCGGACAGGACTGAGCGACTGAACTGAACTGAACTGAACTTTCTACTGTTAACACTTGATACACTTGTACATGTATTTTTCTCTGTATTGCATTTTAACCACAGAATAGTCACTGAGCAAACAGCTGATTTTGGAATTCTGGGCTTATGTGGCTCATTTTAAAGAGTCTGAAAAGAAAGCCTGTGTGTGTGTTGGGGAAAGAGTCTGTAAAGAATTATTCTTCTTTACAAAATAATCGTTTTTGGAGGGAAAGGTCAAATCTCAAATTTCTTTTAGTCCTTCAAAGTTGAACATGAATTCAAAAGTTCTATGCTTTTAAATAGGTAATAAGTGCCAAAAATTTAATCTAATTGTTTCTCAGACTCAACAAACATGGTTCTCTGCAGAGCAGATAAACTTTGATGCTCAATAGATGGAAGCAGGTGGGGTTGGGTGTGGGCGATGATCAAGGTGATGAAAAGCTGTGCATTTCCCCTCTATCTGCCTCTAGCATCACTTCTCCCACCCTTTCCAACCTATTACAAAAGAATGCAGAGACCTTGCTATGAATTTATGATGACATCAACCCCATTGACTTCTAAGAGTTAGAAATTGGCTTTTTAAAAGTGTTTAGCCTAAATATATGATACAATCACAAAGGCTATACTTTAGCCTAGAACAAATCCAAATTACTTTGCTATTAATGACAGATAAAAACCATTTTTTCATCTCTTTTCTACAACAAATAATATGTTGCCTAGTTCAGAATTGCAGTGTATGAATAATCCCCAAGATCAAAAATACTTCACCTCGAGTATTTGCTATTAAGAGCATGCTCTATAAACATTTTTGCATTTGCCTGTGTCTTCTGGTACAAGTGTGTGATAGGTTGGTGCATGTAGTACGTGCATTTGTTCAAGATTACAAAATAGCATCCAGTTGTTTTCCAAAGTGTTTATACTACTACAAACAGTTCAGGTTGCTCCAAATCCTCACTGTTACTTGTATTATCAAACCAATCAGTCTTTGTCAAATAGCTGTTTATATATTGAAGCAATAATGTGGTGAAAAAAGTCACCGAAGATAACATCAGGTATACATTTATATAAAGTTCATAAAAAAGACAAAATGAAACAACATATTGTTTAGGAACACATACAGAAAACATTTTCTATACAATGAATGATCAGTCTAAAACCCATAATGGATGCTTTGGGGAGGCTTGTTCTTCCTACCCTGTAGAGGCAACTAATAATCACATTTAGGGGATCATCTTCCTCCTTTATGATTTGATACCTTTATCACACTTGATATGCTATAGACAATATGCAGGTTGTATCCTTTGTCTTTAATCAACATAAATTGCATCATTTGTACATATTTTTCTGAAATTTCCTTTTCACAATTTTATTTTTTAAATCTGTCTATGTTGATGCATGTAGGGATAGATAATGCATTACCATTGTAGCGTAATAGGAATTCCACAATGTAAATATTCCATAATACAACTATACAATGTTTTATTTATTCGTTCTCCTACCAGTGGATATTTAGATATTTTTAATTTTTCACAATTATAAACAAGGCTGTAATGAACATCCTCATAAAGGGTATTCTTAGCATGTTCTATATGTAGAGTACTTATATGGAGAATATATCATGTGACATGCCAAGTTGAATGAAGTACAAGGTGGAATCAAGATTGCCGGGAGAAATATCAATAACCTCAGATATGCAGATGACACCACCCTTATGGCAGAAAGCGAAGAGGAACTAAAGAGCCTCTTAATGAAAGAGAAAGAGGAGAGTGAAAAAGCTGGCTTAAAACACAACCTTCAAAAAACAAAGATCACGGCATCTGGTTCCATCACTTCATGGCAAATAAGTGGGGAAACAATGGAAACAGTGATAGACTTTACTTTCTTGGGCCCCAAAATCACTGCAGATGGTGACTGCAGCCATGAAATTAAAAGACTCTTGCTCCTTGGAAGAAAAACTATGACCAACCTAAAACAGCATATTAAAAAGCAGAGACAACACTTTGCCAACAAAGGTCTGTTTTGTCAAAGCTATGTTTTTTCCAGTAGTCATGTATGGATGTGAGAGCTGGATCATAAAGAAAGCAGAGTGCCAAAGAATTGATGTTTTTGAACCGTGGAGTTGGAGAAGACTCTTGAGAGTCCCTTGGACTGCAAGGAGACCCAACAAGACAATCTTAAAGGAAATCAGTCCTGAATATTCATTGGAAGGACTGATGCTGAAGCTGAAACTCCGATACTTTGTCCACCTGATGCAAAGAACTGACTCATTGGAAAAGACCCTGAAGTTAGGAAAGATTGAAGGTGGGAGGAGAAGGGGACAACAGAGGATGAGATGGTTGGATGACGTCACTGGCTCAATGGATATGAGTTTGAGCAAGCTCTGGCAGTTGGTGATGGACAGGGAAGCCTGGTGTACTGCGGTCCATGGGATCGCAAAGAGTCAGACACAACTGAGTGACTGAACCGAACTGAACTAGCATGTTCTGCTGGTTAGACTTGTTACTTTACCGGAGTACATGGGTCATTGTGGCATCAACTTTAACATCATGCGCAACCAGCTACTTCTGTGATCACACTGTAGTATGTTGGGGCCAGCTTCTTCTATTTTGCAAAAGGAAGTTGTTAAAGTTTCATGAATTTTAAAAAGCAATCATTATAAAAAGAAAAAATTCCATAAATTTACAATAAAATAAAATTACCTTTTAATATAATAAATACTCAAAACTCATCCCTCCCTAATTATTTTACTGCACTTTCTGATTCTCAATGCTGTTGAGATAATCTATGTTTATTATTTCCGTGTGGTGGAAATATTGTATGATGGTGCCGGACTGTACATCTCCTCTCAACTTTGCATTGTACTGTTGGCTTGAGATCAGCCACAGAGGGAATATTTGCACTATAGAAATCAGCAGTGCTACAAAATCAAGGCATAATTTATTCTGTTGATTATAGAGACCAAGAGTTGGCAAACTCTATAAAGACACAGATAATAAATATTTTCGGCTTTGTTACTGTTGCTTTTCTTCTTCCTTCTCCCTTTCTCCCCATCCTCCACTTCATAACTTCCTCCTTCTCTTCTCCCTCCTCTTTCTTCTCTTCTCCCTCTTTCTCCTCCTCTTTCTTCCTTATAATCCTTTAAAAATGGGATGGGGGTGGGAAGCAATGAGCTAATGAACTTTATAAAAATAGGAGCCCATGGACTGTAGTTCGCTAATCCCTGTTCTAGTTGTAACAAAATGACAGAGAAAAGTCAGTAATGCAGGTTTAACTTGTGTGTTGTTTATGCTGTCTTTTTGCATTGTGAATAGCTGAAGAAAGTTGATGAAATGTTCTTCCAGTGTTTGAAAACTATTATCTGATTTAACAAAGAAGTTGCTCATCCTCTACAGACAAATGCAGTTTTGGCATATGTTCTTATTATTTATTTCAGTTTCATCTTACTCATTAATGTAAGTGAAAATATCAAACAACATTCATCAGAGACTACACCTGGAAATCTCATTGTTAAACATTAATCAGCACCACTGGATCATACTCATTGAATTATGAAGAAAAGAAATACTCATTCATATAATTCGGATCCCTTATTACACTTAATTTCATCTTCTCTCCTGCTTACACATATACACCCTATTTGTAGAGTTGACACACTTCTGTTTTCTTATGTATGGTCCTCCAATTTTCACTTAAAAGTATATTTGAATTATGAGTATTATTAGTATTATGAATATTATCATCACCACTTTCCATTTTGACTCCCCACCAGTCTGTGAACTACTCTAGGACAGGGACCCTGTTTCACTTATTCTTTCTGTGCTTCAGTGTTCTTGTCTGAGAAATAAGCTTAGTAATAACCACCTCCTCGTGATGCAATGAGGATTAAATGAGATAATATGTGTAAAATGCTTAAAGTGGTGCTTGACCTACTGTAACAAAAAATAACTCTTAGCTATGATAACTATTATTCATAGTGGTGTTATTAGTTTTATCCTCATTATCCACAAAATCATGGCAGCTTCAACCCCCAGAATAGTTCCCAGCCTATGGCGGGAACACTGCAAATGTAAAATTCATGAATGTGACCTCTTTTTAGAAATCAAAAAATTCAAACTATTAAACTTGTTTCTAATGTATTTAGGACAAGATGCAAGATGCTATGATAATATTAAGATGTGTAAGACATAAATGTAATTCCCTTTTTTAAAAAGTTGATAATCTAATTGAGAAGACTGACCACCATAAACAGTACATGGAAACTGCCGATAAAATGGAGCAGGTTGAGTCCCATGAGGATAAGAGGTCAGGGAATCCACTACTTTCTGCAATAATCAGGCAAGGCTTGAGGGGGAAGTGGGTCATGGACTGAGCTGTTTCAGAGAGGTAGAATTTCCTTTTTTGTGGGCTCCTTAATGCCACAAATTAATGTAGATCCTTTTAAAAAAAGAATATCCCTGCCTCTGTTTTAAAAATCACTTTCTTCTCTGTATGAAATATCCTCAGTCTCTCTCTTATGTCTCTAAAGGAGCATTTCACATCTGGAACAATAAAAACAAACTCTTCTCTATGAACAGCTCTCTGCATCTTTGCAGACACGGATGGTATCCATACCTAAAAGCATTTGTAAATTCCTAACCACCAAAAACAGTATTCCCACATCCCATGAACTGCTGCAGCAAGCCACTGCAGGAACATTCCTCTTTTGTGTTAAAATTCTCAGAATCTGACAGGACATGTGCTGCGAGAGGGCCTGACCTCCATCTTAATGGGGGTCTCATCATATTCAGCCATCCTGTGGCGAGCCAGGCTCCCTCTAAAATGACCTCACCCAACTCCACATGCCTTTTCTCTCCATGCCTGTTATGCTTCTGATCTACTAGGTGTTGTAGGGCTCGTATTATAAGCTTAGAAAGAGTCTGAAGAGGAAGCATGATGCCAAGAGTGATCTCGGAACATTTGGTAGCCTGCCAAAAAAGGCTGCATGTTCTGCCAGCTAGGGTCCCAGTACTGCACAGTCAAGCTGGTCTCATGCAATATCTTTGTCTGTTCATATTAGGGTTTCTGAGGGGGTAATCAAATTCACTCTTTTCCCCTCTGAGTTATAAGTCTTTCAAGAAATAGATATCCAAGTTACATAGGGCTCACAATGTCCAAACCATAATTGGTGAAATGTAGAATGATGTGACCTGACAGTGTCTAGTGAGTGCTCTGTTTTTTACCCCCAAGTCTAGACCTTGGGATGAACTTGACGAAAATGGATGTGCCCAAGAGACGCTCCACCAGTCAGTCACATGGATGGACACAGCCATCCTTACATCCTGCTGAGGTCAGGGGGCCAAAAGAGAAGCATGGAGAATGAGCCCAAGCAAAGACTTCAAATCATTACCCTGCACCATAGCAATTGGTAGACACCTGATGCTAGAGTCTGACTACCTCATCAAACAGATAAATCACTTCTCCTCACGGGGAGAACCAGAAAAGAAGTAGAGAGGACGGCAAAAGTCTCCCACTCCTCCCCCACAGCCAGTACTTCTAAGAAGGGGATATTCCTATTTGAGAAGCAAGGTTTTGGGAAGAGGAAAAGGTAGCTTCACTAAATGGCACACGGAGAGGAATACTTCACTCACCGAATTAACTGGTGACCAAGCATGCGCAACTACATATTACGGCGAATTGTCGGAGGCTCAGACTCTCTCTCCGCCCCTCCCTCCTCTTCCACCTCCCCTTTTTTCTTTCTTTTCTCTTTCCTCCCCTTGCTTTATCATTTTTCCCCTTGCATTTTTCCTTTCTATTTTTCTTTCAAGAAGTATTTATTGAGTGCTTAGCGTATGGTAGTGATAGAATGATGAATAAGACCAATATAACCCTCACTTTCAAGGAACTTACATTCCTTGAATGTAAGCAAGACTGTTAAAATAATAAGTACTTAAGCAAATAGTAATTATAAGTCATAGTAAATGATATAAAGGAATCCAATAAATATTTTATAGAGAGAATAATGGGAGGCATTTACACATTTATTTAGATCTCTTAATAGGTGTCTATGGAAAGGTGTTCTTGGAGACATGCATTTCATCTGAGTCCTGAAGGGTAAGAAGAAAACATGGGAGAAAAGGATGGTGAAGACCTTTTCCTATTACTTTATAGGACTGGCCCTTGTGGAGACCAGAGAAAGCACCCTGAACCAAACATCTGGCCTGTGGTTTTCCTCTCTGTAGCTGACAGTGGCTTCCTGGAGTGTTGTGTTGGCAAGGATTTTAAGATTCTCAAGGGCTCAGGAGTAAGGAGACCCATGGAAAACTGGTTGTATCTATCATAGGAGTGGGAGGGGCCCCATTTATTCCTATTCTAGAGGATTTTTCTTGTGATCTAATGTCTAGGACATGAGCTGGGAAGACTATGGGATGATGTACTTCCCCATTACTTCCCTTAAAATCAACTTACTCCCCTCCAAGCCTTTCACAGCAGAAGTTTCAATAATTCATTCAGAAACCATATAGCCAGTGAGCTCAGGGTGGAAGGTACCTGACCCCACCTTAATTTATCTTTTCAAAATTATTCTGCAGCTCTCCTATGTGTCACTTGCAGTAGTCAAATTCCAAAAGAGAAGAAAGATGAGGAGTTGACTCCCTGATCCTGTTTTCCCATTTTAGAATTTTCTTGGAACTTTACCATACAGAAAATTAGATGCACTGTTTCTGTGAGGCTGGAAGATACTGAGAATTGATTTGGAGTTGCAGAACTTTCAAAATTATTCTGCAGCTCTCCTATGTGTCACTTGCAGTAGTCAAATTCCAAAAGAGAAGAAAGATGAGGAGTTGACTCCCTGATCCTGTTTTCCCATTTTAGAATTTTCTTGGAACTTTACCATACAGAAAATTAGATGCACTGTTTCTGTGAGGCTGGAAGATACTGAGAATTGATTTGGAGTTGCAGAACTATTGCCTCTTAAATGAGATTTATCTTATTTAATAAATACCCATAAAACCTCAACTCACATGGAATATATGCAAACCCACTCACAGCCATTTGGATTTGTGTTACTTCAAGTATGGTGTGCCTACCAATGGTGGTATGTGAGAAAATGGCAAGTGCTATGAATGTGTGTGTCCAACTCTTTGTGACCCCATGGACTGAAGCCCACCAGGCAGGGTGGTATGAGGACCTTTTAGTCATAATAATAGTTTTAATGTATAGTAGAGAAACATTGGTTTATTATTTATATAAGAGATCAAGCTACCTTTTACAATAAATCTATTTTGCTAAGCCAGGTTGATTTTTAAATATTAAGGGGTTAATTGTATAGATGGTATATGAATATAGCAAAGGTATGTGATGATACATCTACAAATGGTCAAAAGTTGGGAAACACTGATTTAGAGTTTGTTATTGGTTCAGTTGTGTTCCCCCTTGAATTTACGCTGAAGGCTTAACCCCTAGTACCTCAGAATGTGACCCTATTTGGAGGTAGGGTCTTTTACTAAGTGTGGCTTCTAATCCAGTATGACTGATGTCCTTATAAAATGGGACCATTTGGATACAGAGACATGCATGCATGGTGGGAAGATGATTGAATAGACATTGAAGACAACCATCTACTAACAAGAAGAGAGGCCTGAAACAGATCCTTCCCTCACAGCCCCCAGAAAAAATCAGCCTTACCCAGATAATACCTTGAACTTCTAGCCTCCANCCTAATCCAGTATGACTGATGGCTTTATAAAATGGGACCGTTTGGACACAGAGACATGCATGCATGGTGGGAAGATGGTGTGAAGAGACATAGAAGACAACCACCTACTAACAAGAAGAGAGGCCCGAAACATTCTTCCCTCACCGCCCCCGGAAAAAATCAGCCTTACCCAGATAATACCTCCCACTTCTAGCCTCCAGAACCATGAGATACTATCTTGTATTGTTCAAGCCGTACAGTCTTTGATACTTTGTTACAGTAGCCCTCACTAACTAATATAGAATTTATTTTCATACTGTTGTTGTTCTGCCCCTAATTCGTGTTTGACTCTTTCTGACCCCATGGACTGCAGCATGCCAGGCTCCTCTGTCCTCCACTATCTCTTGGAGTTGGCTCAAATTCATGTCC
>SJYT01025051.1:61608-73639 GCA_006410635.1 Cephalophus harveyi | reverse complement strand
TTTTTTTTTTTTTGTCCTTACCTGAAGATGATATTTAAGGCGAGGGCTTCAGTCATTTGGGGAGTTAGTTTTCCTGGGCCTCTCTCATGTGTGTGTGTGCTAAACTGCTTCAGTCATGTCCAACTCCTTGCAACCCTATAGACTCTAGTCCACCAGGCTCTTCGGTCCATGACATTTTCCAGGCGAGAATATTGGAGTGGGTTGTCATGTCCTCTTCTAGTGGATCTTCCCAACCCAGGGACTGAACCCACATCTCTTTGGTCTCCTGCATTGACAGGCAGGTTCTTTACCACTAGCACCACCTGGGAAGCTCCCATATATGCTTGTTACCAAACTTTTATTTTCTTCTGTTAATCTGTCTCATGTCAATTTAATTCTGAAACCAGCCAGAAGAATCTAGATGGGTACAGGACAATGTCTTTCTGCCCAACACCAACAAAAAGTTGACTGCAATAAAGGCTTGAAGTGAGGACGATCAGGCTTGAAGTTAGGGTGGTGGCAGAGAATGGGAAGGAAGAAGCAGAAGCAAGGAGCAAAGTCAGCGAGGGAAGGAGAGACTGGTGGGATGCAGACCATGGGAAGGAGCATGAAGTGTGACTCCACGAGAAAGGATGATACAACTTTCAGAGACAGAATCCTGGAAAGAAAGCAGGCTGATATGAAAGAAGGAAGCTTGGTTTGTAATTATTTTGGGTCTAATTTAAAAGTACTATAGAGAAGAACAGGGCTGCTGCTGTAAAGAGGAGACACACTAGAAATAGGAATTTCGGAATCATGTTTATAGAAATAATGGCTAAAGCTGTGAGAATGTTTGAGGTTTCCAAGAGAGGGCATAGTAAGAGAGGGGCTAGGAATGTCTGCAGTCAAAAGTAGGAACATAGAAGGGGCCAAAAAGAGCCTTAGGATATGAGCAGGATCTCAAATGTAACATCGTTTAGACCAGGATGGAAAATCTTTCAAGGGTCAGATTGAATGCTGAATTCAAATATGAAAAATATAGCATGGAGAAACTGATAGCATTTGATCATGGCGTCAGAGATGATCTGAGAAAGTGTAGTTTCTGTAGATGTGGAGGTCAGAACAGAGGATGGCCACCATGGGGCTTAGTCATTGGAGAATCTTCCTGTGAAAATAAAGATGAACAGTCCAAGCTGGAGAAAGAACCAAAGCATATCAGGAATCCTGAACCTCTAGAGTCTGATGGCAGAGAGCAGGAAATCTGTGCTGAACAGATGACAAGCTAGAAATAAGAGCAGCTCAGTAGAGATGCTGTGAGCAAGACTGCCCTGGAGAGCTTTCTAGAAATAAAAGGCTTAGCATCTCCTCCTTGCTTTGCAGCCTGTGGCTGCAGGATGGGGGCATCCTTTCACTCTATGGCCTCAGTTCTCTGCACACAGTGCGCTGGGAGCAACCCTGCCCAGATCTCCACCCCAGGGCCCAGCATCCCTACTGGCAAACGCACTCAGACAGCTCCTCATCAGGAGAGACGGCATCATTCGTTCTTAGGATGCTTTGACCCATGAGTCACACATGTTGCTTCTCCAGTCACTTCCGCTGAAGACAAAGGAGGGATTTATAAGAATAAGGGACAAAATGAGTTTCAGAGGAATAAATATTTTATTTTTTATAAATGTGGCCCAGGCTTCTTGAGCAAACAGAATTTTTCTATAGTGGGCGCACATCCTCAGATTCCTCTGGGGAGGGGATGTGGCATGCAGCGCAGACAGACAGGCCAGGAGAGAAACTCCTGGAGAGCAGGGGGAGAGAAGGTGAGGGGAGAGGGGTGACCCTCTGCCACAGGCTAGGACCCCATGGCACTCACCACGAGTCCCTGCGGCTCAATTTCCTCATTAGTTAAACGGTGAAACAGCGCAAACCTCATAAGGCTGTCACGGAATTAAGTCAGTCACTGTACATGAAGTCTTCAAAACAGGATGTGCTCTGTAGGCTTTATGAGAGTGCAGCCTGGAGCAGCAGCGGCAGCCAGGAGCATCACGGTGTCTGCTGCAGAGCTCCGCAAGGGAGGTATATCTGCACTGACCAGGAAGAGCTCTCGTGCTTTGGTCCCATCTGTACCCACCTGAGAGGGTAAACTCGGAAGAAATGGAGCCATGTTGCTTTGACCAATGGCTGTATTCCCAGAACTTTGTCCCTGGAACATCATAGGCAATATAAAGATATTTTTTGAATGTATGCTAGTGGGTGGGTGGATGGCTGGAAAAATAAATAAAGTATGGAGGGAGGGAAGGAGAGAAGAAATGGGAGGGCTATCCAAAGACACACATGGAAGGAAGAACAGAGGATGAAGAGAGGGAAGGGAGGATGGAGGGAGGAAGGCTCCAGTGCTCTGTTTCTTAAAACATGCGGCATGGTCTGGGGTCCATCGCCTTTTATTGTAAAGGGTGTTTTGCAGAAGGAAAAAAGAAGGAAGTGTTTTGCAATTGGATTTCTCTGTAGTCTGTCCTAATTTTCAATGGAATATACCTGCTCTTTGCCAGTTATTTCTTCGTGAAAATCCCTGGTGGCTCAACGGTAAAGAATCTGCCTGCCAATGCAGGAGATGTGGGTTCAATTCCTGGGTCAGGAAGATTCCCTGAGGAAGGAAATGGCAACCCACTCCAGTATTCTTGCCTGGAGAATCCCATGGACAGAGGAGCCTGGCTAGCTAGAATCCATGGAGTTACAAAGACTCAGACATGACTGAGCAGCTAATCAGCAACAGACACCATGTGCTCTTTGCTGGTAGGCAGCATGTTCTCTCGCCTCAGAGATTCAGAGTCCCCAGGCATCTCCCCTCCCTGCTTCTCTTACTCTCTTGCTCTCGCCCACATTTCCATATATGATAAGCTACTTGACTGGCTGAGTGTAAATTTCAACTTGATTTCTCATTGGCCACTGGCATTTCCCAGGACCGCTCAACAGCACAGACTGAAACANGCAGACAGACAGGCCAGGAGAGAAACTCCTGGAGAGCAGGGGGAGAGAAGGTGAGGGGAGAGGGGTGACCCTCTGCCACAGGCTAGGACCCCGTGGCACTCACCACGAGTCCCTGCGGCTCAATTTCCTCATTAGTTAAACGGTGAAACAGCGCAAACCTCATAAGGCTGTCACGGAATTAAGTCAGTCACTGTACATGAAGTCTTCAAAACAGGATGTGCTCTGTAGGCTTTATGAGAGTGCAGCCTGGAGCAGCAGCGGCAGCCAGGAGCATCACGGTGTCTGCTGCAGAGCTCCGCAAGGGAGGTGTATCTGCACTGACCAGGAAGAGCTCTCGTGCTTTGGTCCCATCTGTACCCACCTGAGAGGGTAAACTCGGAAGAAATGGAGCCATGTTGCTTTGACCAATGGCTGTATTCCCAGAACTTTGTCCCTGGAACATCATAGGCAATATAAAGATATTTTTTGAATGTATGCTAGTGGGTGGGTGGATGGCTGGAAAAATAAATAGAAGTAGGGAGGGAGGGAAGGAGAGAAGAAATGGGAGGGCTATCCAAAGACACACATGGAAGGAAGGACAGAGGATGAAGAGAGGGAAGGGAGGATGGAGGAAGGAAGGCTCTAATGCTCTGTTTCTTAAAACATGCGGCATGGTCTGGGGTCCTTCGCCTTTTATTGTAAAGGGTGTTTTGCAGAAGGAAAAAAGAAGGAAGTGTTTTGCAATTGGATTTCTCTGTAGTCTGTCCTAATTTTCAATGGAATATACCTGCTCTTTGCCAGTTATTTCTTCGTGAAAATCCCTGGTGGCTCAACGGTAAAGAATCTGCCTGCCAATGCAGGAGATGTGGGTTCAATTCCTGGGTCAGGAAGATTCCCTGAGGAAGGAAATGGCAACCCACTCCAGTATTCTTGCCTGGAGAATCCCATGGACAGAGGAGCCTGGCTAGCTAGAATCCATGGAGTTACAAAGACTCAGACATGACTGAGCAGCTAATCAGCAACAGACACCACCTGCTCTTTGCTGGTAGGCAGCATGTTCTCTCGCCTCAGAGATTCAGAGTCCCCAGGCATCTCCCCTCCCTGCTTCTCTTACTCTCTTGCTCTCGCCCACATTTCCATATATGATAAGCTACTTGACTGGCTGAGTGTAAATTTCAACTTGATTTCTCATTGGCCACTGGCATTTCCCAGGACCGCTCAACAGCACAGACTGAAACACAGCTCATCTTTCCTCTTCCTGTAATTGCTTGCTTAGTGGATTCCAGCAACATTTCCCTCATGATTATTCTGTTGGTCTTTCCAGATGCAGTTTTCTACAAATAAGTTCAAGTTGTTTGCTTTTTCAGTTGACAAATTATAACAGATAAATGCCATCAATTACTGAACAAATAATTAAGATTCAAGAAGGATTTGCCCAATGACATTCTTGACGTGGTTGACTTGGAAATTCTTGGACTAAGTTTGTACACTGCTTGGAGCATAAGC
Organism: Cephalophus harveyi; assembly: GCA_006410635.1. Classification (NCBI taxonomy): domain Eukaryota; kingdom Metazoa; phylum Chordata; class Mammalia; order Artiodactyla; family Bovidae; genus Cephalophus; species Cephalophus harveyi. Next base: position 69,217 of record SJYT01025051.1, on the reverse strand, counting down.
ACCCTCACAGAGTGTTTAAGAAGTCGGGTTTTACCTGCCTCTGCTGGCTTTCTTTCTTGACTATTTGCAAAACCTGAAGTTGGCCTTGCATTTCTTGGATTCCACACATGCACACACACACACACACACACACACACACACACACAAATTGCAAGGAATAGCTATGCAGTGTGAGCCTCCCAGTTAGAAGACATAATTGCCAGACCTGACCTTGGCAAGCTCTCTGTCCTGTCCAAGTCTCAGACTTCACACATGAAAAATGTGTGCAGCAAACCCTGTACCACCAGAGTGCCATGGAGACTGGATGGGATCGTGTATTTGGGGAAAGCACTCATGCAGCAAGAAGAGTTGCCTCTGAATTTGATCTGCCCTATACTTACCTCAGAATTGTCTGCAAAAAGCCCACTTTGCTAAGATAGCCATCAGAAAGTATAAGGCAGCATCTCTTCATTAAATCTCTGATCTATCAATCGCTGCCCAGTGTTACAGTGGTTATTTTTAAAAACAGATTCAGAAAAGCCAGCACTTGCCTCCAAGAACAGAGAGCAGGGAGGTGTTAGCACAGGAGCTCTGAGCTCCCATGCAAAAGTGAGTGTGACTATCGTGAGTGTGCCAGACACTGGCACGGTGGGCCAGCGTGGCTGACAGCAGTCTGGTGTCAGTCAAATACCTGCTCAGTGATGCTGTCGTGTATCTCCCACAAGGATTACTAACTAAAAAATTTTGAAATCCAATAAAAGCACTTAGTATAACTACACTGGAACAGTTGCTTTTATCCAGAAAGCATTGCTGCCTCTTGTGGTGCTTCCCTTGCTCATTCATCACAAAGCCTCAGGTCTGTCACTGTGAAGATCGATCACCTGTGGACTAAAGATGCTGTCATCATTGTCATCAATGTCATCAACAGTCTACACTGTTGGTGTAGACTGGACCCTGGTAGCAGCCATCACATGTGGATGGGAGAAGGGGGTTTTAAAAATCTTAAAAATATAATGCCAAACAGCAAATTGTTTTGGGGGGATTTTTTTTTTATTAAATTGCTTTTTTTTTTTAAAATAACTGTTTGGTTTTGAGTCAAATTATTCTCAAAGACTGAGCTTGTTTTTGCCAATAATGTATTAAACACAGCTTCACTGCTAGATTATAACTTACAATATTTCACAAGCCAATAGCATACAAAATAATGGTCCTTAATAAGCCAATAAATGAATAACACACTCCAAACCAATAATAGATTAATTACACTGTTGTTCCAGGCAGAAAGGAGGTGAAAGGAATAAAGTCTAAAGTTAGCTGATATGTACCTTTCTGCAAGTTTGTCCTTGTAATCACTTTCACTTTCACTTAGCCAATCAAGAGCTGAAGTCCAGCTGCTTATGCAAAGACTAAGTCCCATTTACTTAGAGAAGGATGCTAGCAGAGAGGAGCTCATGGCTTGCACCACTGCCTACAAGGAGTGTCCTCTCCAAGGTAGGAACAGACGTCCCTTCCTTCCCGAGACTGCTGCCCGGTTGAACCCCACTGACACCAAGAAAGGCCTGGCTGAAGCAGAAACCAGTGTCTCAAGACATTCGGAGAGATCTATTTAGGTAAGCAGGAAGCATAACCAAGTAGATTTGAAATTGTAACCAATGCACAACAGTAATGTTTGCTGCAAATGACTTCAGAACATTCTGTGTTACTGAAACTCGGGTACACTGTTTGCCAGTTGAAAGCCAGTACTTAGGCAATATTCGTAGAAAGGAACGGTTGCTTTATTTTGGAGGCTGGCAACCAGGGGAGAGAGCGGATTCGTGTCCAAAGGCGAATTAGCTCCTCCTGATCAGTGGGCAAGAGTTTTTATTAATAAAGGGGAGTTTCAGAGATATATAGAAGAGGAAACAGCTACATGCACAACAGCACAGTCAATTCTGACAGACATGTGGTGGTCTGATCATAGTCATTTTCATTGTTTTAAGTAAAGTTGATCTTTAGTTCTAGGGTTGTTTTTTTCCCATTTCCTTGGGATCAGTTCTTAGGATTGTGACAGCTTAGGTCCATAAGGTCACAGACTGAAGTGACTTAGCACACACGTATGTCATAGCTACAGTCTGGTTATAATGTAGATAACTTTTTCCAGCTGGTGGGGGTTTTAGGATCTAAAAAACAGCTCAAAGGATATGGCTGAGTATTATCTATAGCCCTTGAGAAAGAACTAAAGGCTTTTTACTTTATTTAATGACCCAACTATTATTATTTGGTCCTGTTTGACTGCTTTCTTTCCTTTGCAGCCACATTTTCTCACTTCTTTGATTAAATTCATTCTTTGGCTAAAGGTTTTCTGCAGACAAAAGGTAGACTGAGGACCTGGGGGAGTCTGTCCAAGGAAAGCCCCATATGTTTTATCATGTGTGATTCCTTAAATATCTTCATTCCGTATTCATCACTGTGGTGCAATTGATTTAGACAAATTACATATAATCAAGCAAGTTATGCCCAGGGACTTCCCAGGTGGCGCTAGCAGTAAAGAACCTGACTGCTGAAGCAGGAGATGTAAGAGACACGAATTCAATCTCTGGGTCGGGAAGATGCCCTGGAGGAGGTCGCGGCAACCCACCCCAGTATTCTTGCCTGGAGAATCCCACGGTCAGAGGAGCCTGGCAGGCTACAGTCCACAGGGTTGCCGAGAGGCAGACACAACTGAAGCAACTGAGCATGCACACATGCAGGGTACACGCAGCACTCTCAGGTGCGGGGTGGAGCGGAGGAGCAGGGGGTGCCCCAGGCCATCACGCTGCGGTCCACTGATTCTTTCATCTGAGGCACTGCTTGTTTATGCAGACCTGCTGAGCAAGCAATTGTGAACAAAGACAGATGTGGCTCTTCCTCAAAGAGGCCTCAGACTAGTGAGGGGGCAGGAGTCATCTTGCGTGACGTTATTGCAGTGATCCAGACAGTCCTTGGGGTTTGGGAAAGTTGGTGATCGCAGATGTGCCCTGGCCTGGTTGATCACAGCTGAGGTGAGGTAACTGGTAAGAACTGACCACCTGGCCAGGGAGGTTGGGACCAAAGGGAACAGCAGGGCAGAGGGAGGGAGCACAGCACCTCAGAGCAGCCAAAAAGTGACTGGGGCATTTGGAGCTCAGACGGAGAGGGGGAGGGTGACAGGCATCTGAGCAGCGTGCACAGGCCCAGGACAGGGAGGGGACAGTGATCAGATTTGCCCTTCACAGGCCCTGTTGCAGTCCTTGCAGAGACTAGTCTGGGGAGACAGCTGCACTCTATCAATGCCAAGCTGGGGGTGTCAGCTGAGGCCCTGGAGCCCAGAGGCTGCAGACTGGAGAACGCTCAGACTTCCATAAAGTAAATGGAAGGACAAAAGAGGCATAGGCCACATGGCACCAAAGTAACCAGGCGGGTCTTAAACAACTGGGCCAGAGTGGCCTCTTCCCCAGCAGCAGTGAGAGATGCTTTCTAGTCAAACCACCAAGGGCAGGACCGTTGACCTGGAGAACAGAGCCAAAGCCACAGAGGTGTCCTCTCCCTCACTCTGGGTCTGAAGCCATGACAAGTGCCCAGGGATGGCAAAGGAGAGGAACTGCATGTCTCGGCCATGGTCTCCAGAGGCGGGGCTGCCAGCCATTCCAATCTTTCAAAGAGCAAGTGCAACTCTTTGTGATACATCTGTAGAATCATAACAAATAACACAGGGAACACAGGGATTCATTCCTCCAGGATGAGCTCAAACCCCTGAAGGAGGCAGCCTGTGTAACAGCACACCAGCTTTGCAGAGGCACAGAGAGCTTTGCAGACCTCCCTCTGGACATTATCATTCTCCAGGAGAAAGAAATGGGCCCTGTTGCTCTCCTGGTCCCTCACCAGCTCCTTCTCCAGCTTCTCTTTGACAAACAGCCAGGCTCTCCAAACCTGGAACTGGACAAAGTCTGTGAGTATCCTTAGCAGTTCCAGCAAGAACTGGGGACTTTCAATACTTCCTCCAAACAACAGCCCACATTTCCCTTCTGCATACCACTATGCTATTGCTTGGAAAGTGAAAGCATTTCTAAAGACAACGGCAGGATCAGGTCAGAAACAATATGTAAATGAAACATTATTTTACTTTGTCTAAGCTGATAAATAATTCTATCTGACTATCAAAGTGGTACCAGGAATAATCTTCAGAGCTTTGTGGGTTTTTAAAACTCAAGTTCTGTGAGAGTCACAAAACCAAATGAGCATCAAGAAACTTTTGTACCCTGGCTCCCACAGTCAGGTGAGCCTCAACCCAAGCATGATCTGCAATAATCATCAGAAGGCTTGTTTCAGGAGAGCACAGAATGCTCGGAGAACTCAGAGTTCCTTAGAACCATCTCTGGGAGCAGACCTGTCAGCTGAATCTCCTGCTCATGGAGATCACTGGATGAATCACCTTTATTTCAAACCCACGTCTATTTCAGTTAAGGTAGAAACTTTGTAATAGCCTCTTTTCTTTGCTTGGCCTAAATACAATGAGTTCATTGTAGACCTTATATTTCTGAAATTTCTTTTCAAAGTGTGATTCATACAAATCATTTTAAAGTAATTTACTGAAGAATCTTATGGGAGTGCTGGGGCTCTGGGAGTGCTGCCCCAGGAGATGTTACTCTGGCACGTGGATGATTTTGAGCTGAAAACAGTCAAGACTCAAAAGATTCAGGAAGAAAGTTTGAACTTCCCCCTAACAATCCATAAGAATTTCACAAATGAGGCCTGTTCCAAGAAGGTGCCTTCACCCCAGTTAACTATAGTGAAGTATTGGGTGTAATGAACAGGGAGAAACCCAGCAACATCCACTTGATCAGAGTCCTCTCTGAGTCCCCGTGTGTTTGAATGGCCCAGAAACACTTGTTTACCAAACATTAACTCTTTTTATCTTCTGTGAGGTACCTTACTTCCCCTTGAAGCCCTGTATCCTCAGCTCTTCCTTGCTTTGCTGTCTTTGGAATTCTTCATATTTACATGAATTCCAGTGTGCACTTAATACATTTGATCTTCTCCTGCTAATCTCCTTTATTCCATTTTATTTGCTAATGAGAAGATCTGAGAGGGCCAAAGAGGGGAACTCACTTTTGGGAGCAGCTACTGTAGGTTCACACAAGGTGGTGGAGGAGAAAGACATATGTTCATCATGTCTTGTGAGAACTCCGAAATTGCAACTAATCACTGAACAATCAACAACAGAAGAATGTAGGATCCCCACAAAAAAGATACCCAACATCCAAGGGCAAAGGAGAAGCCCCAACAAGATAGCAGGAGGGGAGAAATTGTGTTTAGCATCAAACTCCATACCTGCCAGAAATGCTCGGAGGGCTCAAACAAAACCTTATGCATTCCAGGACCCAGAGACCCCACAAGAGACCGAGTCAGACTGGCCTTTGGCTGCTTGAGTGCCCCCTAAAGAGGCATGGGTTGGCTGTGGCCTGATGTGGGGACAGGGGCTCTGGCTGCAGCAGACCTGGGAGGTGCAGCATGTGGCATCAGTCCACTTGGAGGAGGTCACCATCAGCCCCACCATAGAGCCACCAAGGAAACAACCCACAAACTGGAGAACAACTATACCAAAGAAGTTGTCAAAATGTTGCCAAGCTTCTAGGGCACACAACAGACTTCCCAACTTGGGGATCCCACAAAGGGACTGAAAACCCCCCAGAGAATTTGACTTTGAAGGCCAGTGGGATTTGATTAAAGAAATCCCACAGGACTGGGGAAACAGACTCTTTGAGAGCACAGAAAAAATCTTGTGTGCACAAGGACCCAAGAGAAAAGAGCACAGACCCCTCAAAAGACTGAGCCAGACTTGCATCAATTCAGTTCAGTTTCAGTTGTGTGCAACTCTTTGGGACCCCATGGACTGCAGCATGCCAGGCCACCCTGTCATCAACTCCTGGAGTTTACACAAACTCATGTCCATTGAGTCAGTGATGCCATCCAACCATCTCATCCTCTGTCATCCCCTTCTCTTCCCACCTTCAATCTTTCCCAGCAACAGAGTCTTTTCAAATGAGTCAGTTCTTCATGTCAGGTGGCCAAGTATTAGAGCTTCAGCACCAGTCCTTCAAATGAATATTCAGAACTGATTTCCTTTAGGATTGACTGGTTGGATCTCCTTGCAATCCAAGGGACTCTCAAGAGTCTTCTCCAATAACACAGGTCAAAAGCATCAATTCTTTGGTGCTCAGTTTTCTTTACAGCCCAACTCTCACATCCATACATGACTACTTGAAAAACCATAGTTTTGACTAGACGGACCTTTGTTGGCAAAATAATGTTTCAGCTTTTTAATATGTGGTCTAGGTTGGTCATAGCTTTTCTTCCAAGGTGCAAGCGTCTTTTAATTTCATGGCTGCAGTTACCATCTGCAGTAATTTTGGAGCCTTCCAAAATAAAGTCTGATACTATTTCCATTGTTCCCCACTTATTTGCCATGAAGTGATGGGACTGGATGCCATGGTCTTAGTTTTCTGAATGTTGAGTTTTAAGCCAGCTTTTTCACTCTCCTCTTTCATTTTCTTTCTTTTTTTTTTTTTAATTTTTACTTATTTTTTACTTAACAATACTGTATTGGTTTTGCCATACATCGACATGAATCTGCCACAGGTGTACATGAGTTCCCAATCCTGAACCCCCCTCCCACCTTTGCTTCCTGCCGTAAGAGTGGTGTCAACTGCATATCCAAGGCTATTGATATTTCTCCTTGAAATCTTGATTCCAGCTTGTCCTTCCTCCAGCCTGGCATTTTGCATGAGTAGTCTGTATATAAATTAAATAGCAGGGTGATAATATACAACCGTGATGTACTCCTTTCCCGATTTGGAACCAGTCTGTTGTTCCATGTGTAGTTCTAACTTTTGCTTCTTGACTTGAATACAGATTTATCAGTTAGGCAGGTAAGGTTGTCTGGTATTTCCATCTCTTGAAGAATTTTCAACAGTTTTCTTGTGATCCAGAGTCAAAGGCATTGGAGTAGTCAATAAAGCAAAATAGCAGACTTGCCTGTGAGTGTCCGAAAGTCTCTGGTAGAGGTGTGGGTCAATGGTGGCCAGTCATGGGTTCAGGAACACTCAGGACAACAGTCCTCAGAGCCATGCTAACATAAACCAATTTAAAGGAAGTCATCATTACTGCCTTTATCCCTACCATAGTTTGACCTCAGGCCAAACTACAAGGAGGGAACACAGCCCCACCCATCAACAGAAAATTGGACTAAATATTTACTAAGAATACCCTTGGGCTTCCCTGGTGGCTCAGAGGTTAAAGAGTCTGCCTCCAATGCCGGAAACCCAGGTTCGATCCCTGGGTAGGGAAGATGCCCTGGCGAAGGAAATGGCAACCCACTCCAGTATTCTTGCCTGGAGAATCCCATGGACAGAGGAACTTGGTAGGCTACAGTCCACGGGGTCACAAAGAGTCAGATACGACTCAGTGACTTCACTTCACTTCAAGCATACCCTTAGTAATGAAAGAATGTGGTCCACTGGAGAAGGGAATGACAAACCACTTCAGTATTCTTGCCTTGAGAACCCCATGAATAGTATGAAAAGGAAAAATTATAGAATACCAAAAGAGGAACTCCCCAGGTCAGTAGGTGCCC